>VZRX01009256.1:166797-216877 GCA_013398075.1 Notiomystis cincta | reverse complement strand
CTCTTAAAGGGCCAGCACACCCCTTGCCGAGCTCTTAAAGGGCTAGCTCACCTGGCGGCCCGCAGGCTCCCCGGGCCGGGCCGTGAGGGCGGGCGGAGGAGTCGCTGCGGCCCCGCCCGGTGTCCGGGGAGGGCAGAGCCCGGCTCGGGGCGCAGCGAGCCTGGGCCGGGCTGTGCTGGCTTTGGGACTCGGCCCCGGCTGCTCCAGGGCCCTCGGTGCTGCTGCCGCGCCAGGGGAGCCGGGGCAGCTCCTGGCGGTGTCCAGGGAGGACTCTCACCCCCTCAAAGTCCCGTGCGTGCCCTTCATGGTTGTGTTGGTTTTGGTTGGGTTTTTTCTGTTTGAAATTGCCTTAGGGAAATCAGTGGAAGGTCTGATCCACTTGGGAGCAAATCCACATCGCTGCCTGGGAATGTCGAGGTGGTAAACAAACAATTAATTAGATGTGGTAGTTGGAAGGTGGCTGTGAGAAAGCGTTTCCCGGCTCCTGCTCTGCCCACGGTGCCAGTTTGGTTTTTAAATTAATGAGAGCCTGGATCACAGCAGCTCCGGCCTGGGGCTGCTGCACGGGGCTGCCAGCTCAGAGCATCATCTGTTTTCTAGGAGTAAATTGGAATATTAAAAATTCATTCTTCCCCTCGGCTCGTGCTCCCAGCACTGGGGTGATTGACTCCGTGCCGGGCTCGGGGAGGACGTTTTGTTCTGCTGTGCTGCAGTTTCCATCCCTCTTTGTCCTTCTGTGGAGCAGCTTCTCCTGAGAGCCCCCGGCACCGTGGGCACAGCACTGCTGCAAACACAGCCCCGGGCCCCTCTGCCCCAGGGACAGACAGCAGACCTGCAGGGGACACCTGGGGGGACGCTTTCCTGGTGGAAACCCTGCTTGGGGACAGTAGTCTGAGGGTGCCTGGGGACGGCTGTCCCTGTGCCACCTCCCTGCCCGGGGCTCTCTGCTGGGGGTGCTGAAATTCCACATTTCAGGCTGTGATGGAGACCCCACCCATTGCTGTGCTGGGAGCTGGGCAGGGCAGGCCTGAGGAAAACAGGAGCAGGTTCTCCATGGCCGTTCAGCTCAGATTGAAGGTTTCTGGGGCTGCTGGGCAGGGCTGGTCCCCCCGTGGCTCTGATGTGGCCCCTTCCCTGCAGGAGCTGACATGGCCCACGGCCGCTCTCGGAAGCGATCGCGGAGCAGGAGCAGGAGCGACTCTCGGAGCAGGCAGGGGAGGAAGGAGAAGAAAAGGAGGAAGAGCAGCAAGGACTCCCAGCAGGGCAGCAGCTCTCCAGCAAGGAAGAGGATCTCTGGCTCGCAGGGACACAAGTCGAGCTCTGCAGCAGCCAGGGAAGGTGGGGAAGGGCCCTGAGCCTGAGCTTTCACCACATTTCCCTGGGGCAGCTGCACAGGGAGGGCCCTGGGGGAGCTGTCCCTGGCTTTAGGTGGTGTCTGTCACCTTGTCCTGCACTTGGTGCCCACTTCAGGCTGGTTCTGCCAAGTGCAGAGCCCTCAGCCCCTCCGTGTGTTGACCTGGTACCACTCAGCATCCCAGGTAAACCTGGGCACAGAGGGGAATTCCAGGCAGGGAAGAAACCAGCCTGGGGTGGGGTAACATCACCTCTGCTGCACCTCTGCCCTGGACCAGGGCTGCTCCACTCACCCTCTCCTTGTGTGTTGCAGAAAAGAAGAAGGAAGGAAAGGACAAAAAGAAGAGGAAGGCCAGTACCTCTTCCTCTGGGACATCTTCATCCACCAGTTCTTCCTCATCTTCCTCTTCCTCCAGCCCCTCTTCTGATGACTCCAGTGACAGCGACTCCAAAACAAAGAAGAGTCAAGACAGCAAAAAAAAGCGAGTGAAACAGAAAGACAAAAAGAAGAGGAAGAAGAAGAAGAAAAAAATGAAGAAGAAATCAAAAAAGAAGGCAAAGGAGAGGGCTAAGGAGGAGAAAGCCAAGGGAGAGGAGGTGCCAGGCCCCTCACTGGAGCAGTGGCAGAAGGAATCAGTGGTGGACCCTGGGCCAGGTAATGCTGCTTTCCCTGCTGCTGTGCACACAGGAGCTGTGCTGGGCCCTTTCCATGCAGGGTGTGAGGGAAGCAGGGCCCTGAACAGGGAGCAGCCCCAGGCTCTCCCTCCTCCCACCTACAGTGCCCCCCTTTGAGCCACACTCAGGGATTGATTTGTGCACTGTTAGGATGCAGTTTAGGGATGAGAGTGGGGACCAAAGATGCCAAATGGAAGGACACAGTCAGCAGGAACATCCTGGCAAGGCTGGTCCTGGCTTTGGGATGTGAGGTGTCCCTTGGCATGGTTTCTCACTGTGCCTGGGGTGCTGCTGGGAATTGCTGTGGGATGTTGTCCGTGGGCTGCAGGCCTGTGAGTGCCCCTTCCCTGGAGGCAGCCCCAGGAGCAGGGCTCTGAGGGACCACTGCTCTGCAGTTCTGACAGATGAGCAGAAGTCCCGGATCCAGGCTATGAAGCCAATGACAAAGGAGGAGTGGGATGCAAGGCAGAGCATCATCAGGAGAGTCGTGGATCCCGAAACGGGGAGAACCAGGTACGGTCCCTGGGGAAAAGGGAGGTGGGTTGTCCATTCCCCTCCATGCTGAGTGGGCTGGAGGCCTGGAGGCTGCCTGTCCATGGCACTGCACCAGCACACCTGGACCCAGGTCCCCTGCAGCAGCAGAGGCCTGAGCTGACCCCTCACAGGCCTGGTGTGACTTACCCAGAAAGTGACACGAAGACACCAAACCATTGAACTGTCCTAGGGCTCCACACAAGGGACACTGGGCTGTCTCCCAGTATCCCACTGCTGCATCCACTTACTATTCAGCTCCAAAGCCCTGGCCCTGGTTAACACCCAGGTGGGAATGAGGAGCGAGTGTGTGCCCTGTGGGGTTACAGACAGTAATCAAACCCAAGTTCATTTAGCTGCCAAATAGAAATGACCCAGTTTTTAATAAACTGCATCTTCTCAGCAAGCAGAAAACGTCATGCTGAAGAGAATTGGGTATGACAAGTCCAGTCTTAAAATAGAAGGCAGCCTGCAGGGCTCAGGGAGGTGTGGAACAAAGGTCGGTTCCCTGTAAGGCACATAATGAAGACAATTAAATTTCTGTTCCTGTTTGGAGGTGTGAGCCGCCTCCAACACTGCCTGGAATTTGCTCAGCAAGATGCTCCCCGGCCTGGCTGCATTTCAGGCCCAAACTGGCTCCTGTTCCTGAATGGCTTTGCAGTTTCCTGGGGCAGCCAGGACCACACCTGAACTGTGTAGAAAAAGGAAGAGGTTTTGCAGGAGTTGGGGCCCTGCAGGTTGTAGGATGACACAGGATGCTTTCCTTAGGAATGTTTTCCTGTGCCAGTGTGACTGACTGCACACAGCAGGCAGTGCCCAAAGCCTGGGGCAGGGCCAGTTGGCCCTCAGTTCTCAGGGGAGCCCTCCAGGAGCAGTGTGGTGACATGAATCCCATGGGAGCAGTGGCAAAGTCTGCTGTACTGTTTAAGCTTGATACAAAAACAAAGTCACCAAATACCAAGTCAGGGGTAGGTCAGCTCTGGCCTTGCCTGGAGGTGCATCAGCCCAGCACCTCTCCTGGGCTTGGGGGAGCTGGGGCACAGCAGGTGCCCTCGGGGTGGGGGTCAGCACCTTTGCAGCTGCAGGACTTGCCAGTACCCTCACATCTCCTGGGCCTGTGCTTGTCTTGCAGGCTCATTAAGGGGGACGGGGAAGTCCTAGAAGAAATCGTCAGCAAGGAGAGACACAAGGAGATTAACAAGGTAGTGGGAGCTGGCACAGCATGAGCTGCTGGGGGGTGGCTGGGCACAGCCAGGGAGCTGCTGCACCCAGAGGGGTTGTGTGTCCACCCTGGGGCCAAGCTGAGCCCTGGCAGCACTGCCAGGCCCCCGGGGTGGTGCTGGTGGTCCTGCAGCCCTGGGCAGGGCGTGCTGTGAGTGCTGTGTCTCCCTTGCAGCAAGCCACGCGTGGGGACGGGCTGGCCTTCCAGGTGAGGACGGGGATGCTGCAGTGAGGGCAGCACCAGCCAGCCCAGGAGCCCGTCCTGCTGCCCCTGCAGCCCGGGGGGAGCCTCTGCCTCTGCACCACGCAGACAGCACCGTGTCAAGATGTTCCCCAGGGGTCCCTTCCAGCTGCTCTGTAAGTTACTGACTGGGAAGGAGAGCGACTTTAGTGGTTCATCTCCCAGTAAACAGCTTCTCCCCTCCCTGTCCCTGCTCAGGCCAGTGTGGCTGTAAATGTATCTGAGCCATTTGCCCCGAGGCTCCTTTGGATGCTGGAGGAGCTCAGCAGCACCCAGGGGACAGGCTCGAGGGTGCTGAGCACCTCAGGGTGCTCTGGGCTTTGGGGGGCAGGAGCCAATGCTGTGGCCAGGACAGGGTGTGTACCAGGGCCACACACACAGCTGGCTGCCACTTTTCCCTTCAGGGGCTGCTTGTGGCCCTTTCCTTGCTGGATCTGCACTGTGCCCCAGGGCTTCTCCCAGCCTTCCTGCAGCTTCACCTCCTCGGGCAGGGGAGCACTGACCTGGCACACTGCTCTGGCACCCGTGCAGCTGTGCTTTGTGGAGGGACGGCTTTGCCTTGCTCTCTGCTCCTGCATGCAACTCGTGTCCCTTCCCCACAGCACAGGCCCCGGGCAGCCCTGGGGCTGCTCTGAAGCAAACACAGCAGCCTTTTCCCTTGCTGGAAAGTCCATAAATCTACAAACTGTAAAAAAGAGAAGGACAAGTGGGTTAAAGGGCAAATGGGTCCTGCAGGACTGATTTCCACAGAGGGCTTCCACGTTCTGTTCAACCCTGTAACCCCATTAAACTGGCACCTGCTCACATTTCATGACTTGTCCGTTTCTAGAATCTCCCCCACCAAAAAAAAGCAGAGAGAGAAGAGCCTTCCCATGTCTTTAATCTGTGTAACTCACAATGATACTGTACACAAAGCACACCAGGCATTGGAACGATGCACTAACAGCAAGGAGGAGAAGGAAGTTGTACAGAAGGTTTGCCACACACAAGCAGTCATCGGCACGGCACTGCACACGCGGGGCGTGCCCGGCGCCCTCGGGCATCCCCTCCGGTGGTTCCCCACGCACAGCTGGTACCCCTAGAGCAATTTTTTATAAATAAAATATAACTAACATCGTCAGAATATAAAATTGACAGTCGAGGGTATCAACAGGCAGAGGGAGGGGACCGTAAGGCTTCTAGAACTAATAGGAAATGCAGCAAACAGTGGCGATACCTGAAGAAGGGGCTGCTACAGCAAGCACGGCGGCTGCTGGGCGGGCGGGAGTGTGGTGGTGACCCTTTGGCTGATTCCTGCTCTCAGCTCGTACCTCCGACACTGTAAACGGTTTTTGGTATTAGGATTTCGCCTCGTCTGGCTGAGTGATGTGAGCAAACCCAGGAAACGACTCGCAGGGAACGCACGGGCTCCTCTCACTGGTTTTTAAAAGACTTTAAAGGGACAGCGTCAGGTAGAAAGTCTGGCCTAAGGGTGCAGTAATATAAAAAGCTGCTTTTCGTAAAAAATCTGAGCTCTGCAGCAGAGTTTGATTCCCATGGAAACGGAAAAGCAACCCCAAAGCCCGAGGCTGTGTTGTGCTGATGTGCAGAACAGGACGTGGGCTGTCACCGAGGGCTGCCCAGACAACGGCCCAGGGAGGAGGACAAGAAACTTCCCATTCTCTCCTTTCAAAGCAAGCAAGTCACTCCTAACAAGGATAAATCAGGTCTTCACCCTGACAGTAAAGCCCCTGTAGTAAGGATGGAATTATACATTCATCTTTCCCTCCCCACGTCCAAACGGATCCTCTTCCATACACGTGGAAAGGCATCGGGTCACATGCAGTGCTCTCCAAAACAGCTCGGGACAAACAGGTTACAGACACAGAGTTAAACTATTGCTATTGTTCTGTGAGTGTTGATCTCTGCTTCAGAGGGATGAGTGCCAGATGGGGGCGGCTGAGGATCGAGTGATGGAGACGGGGATGGGCTGAGTCGGTGAAGAAAAACTTACTGGCGTTATTTCCTGGTAACTACACCCACCTCCCCTGGTATTATTGCAGCAGTGAAGGTCCTGCTCTACAATTGCTTCTCCGTGTTGGATCCCTACAATGGCAACAGATGGGGGCCAGGGAAAGGACCCAGGACAGGTTCAAGAAGCTCAACAAAGGATGAGGTTGGAGGTGCTATGATTGTCAGGCTAACTGGTTAGGAACTGTTTAAAACATGAAGTGATGGAGAGGGTGAGTATCATATTGCACTTCTGCATTCATTGACAGTTACATTAAACTTGGTCCATAAAATAATTGCTTTGTACAATAATGCCTGAAACAAAAAGCTACATTTTTAAATATTAATAAACCCTGAAGGTTCCAGTCCCTCCAGACTTTTTTTTTTCCTCTACATAAATAAATAACTTTCCATTTTATATATCCACTTTTTATGTTGAACATTTACATTCGCCTCTGTTTTACACTATCTACACATAAGAAAATGTGAACATCTCGTCAACACTGGAAAATGTACAGGTCATGCCTTGGTGGTGGACTTGGAGGAAAGGTGAATTTTGCAAAGGCCATATCCAAATTTGCAGAAATCATTCAGTGATGTGGTTTGGTGACTTCACAGGATGGAACGTGGCTTGGCTTCCTACTCAGATGGCATCTTGTGTGATAGAACATTGGGCCAGCAAAGAGCTGGGACAAATCCACATTGTTTTCAAACCCAGTAAAAGCTCTGGATGTACATTCAGAGAGAGCCAAGCTGAGCCAGCAGAAAGGGAAGTCAGTTTCTGGTAACAAAAAGTCATCAGGTACATTCTGTAATTGGATAATTACCAAAGAGAAGTGGTCAAACATTTTGCAGTCGGGTCTGAGCGCTCCAGGGGCTCGGATGCTGGCAGCAGCTCCGCACTGTCCCTGCTCTGCCTCGGCCTGGACCCTGCACACCACGAACACATGAGCTGGATGAGTTGGATTTGCCTACCGTGGCCCAGAGCCAGTGAGCAGAGCAGCGTTCACAGTGCTGTGTATCTCAGTGCGGCCGTCCTGCACCGTTCTCATTGAAACAGGTAAGAAAATGAAGCAGCCAGTCTAAAAAATTCTCTGGTATAAAGAAGATCCTCGTAAGTAGAAAGTGATACAAAGACAGGGAAGTGTGGTGGGGAAAGCAGGGTTACACACACTCGGGGAGCTCGGTAGGACTATAAAATCTCCACGTGAAGAGGCCAGCTGGAGTCAGGAAATGGGCACCCCCCGTGTGGATGCCCCTCTGCCCCGGGAGGTGTGTGCAAGGAGGGAACCTCTGCTGGCCCCGGGGAGGGACAGGACTGAGGGGCTTTTTGGCAAGCCCTCGCTCTAGGCACTGTTCTCTGTCCCTGTGGTGTCCCCGGGGTGCCAGCCCTCTGCCACGCGCCTCCGGCTCGCTCCAGCAGCACAAACCCAGCGCCTCAGGCACGTCCACTGAGAAACACACCAGAAAAATTAAGATATGGCCTTTTCTTAAGGTTGCCTGACATTGTTGGCACACTTCCTTACAGTCTCCTTACTGCTGGAAAAACTTCTGCACAGATTGTTTTGTTTTTTTAATATATACATATATATATGTGTGTGTGCATATATGTATAGATATCCACACACACCCTGGCTTAGCAATATTTCATTGTCATGCACTACAAACACTGGTGTAGCTACATGAGATGGTAACAGGTTTCCATTCTAAAAATCATCAGTGCAAAAAACAATGAGGTTTTACAGTTCAGTAACTATAGGTAAAAGAAGCGAGTCTAGTTCCCATGAAAGCTGCTACTGAACTTGGAGAGAACCTGGGAAGAAAAACGATCTCAGAGGTGGGTGTTGAGAGAGTCAGACCCTGCATTTGGATGAGAAGAACTGCAATGCAATCCAGCTGCTGAGTGCCTTCAGCTGCTTCCAAATATATGGTGGTTACTTGTTGGAAATAATACATGGCGAGACTATTTGG
The DNA here is from genome assembly GCA_013398075.1 of Notiomystis cincta. NCBI lineage: Eukaryota > Metazoa > Chordata > Aves > Passeriformes > Notiomystidae > Notiomystis > Notiomystis cincta. The sequence goes on along the minus strand of VZRX01009256.1, from coordinate 208,896 downwards.
AGATTTTAACAGCAAATTAAGTGTCTGAGGTTTGTAACAGCTCAAACAAAATAGCTTGTATTCCTCTTTTAATAGGTCAACACATTAGATTCCATCAGCTTCTAAAAGGTCTCTTTAAAAAATAACAGTAATAACAACAAGGACCCCGCTGTCCTGGGCACCAACCTGCCGACATTCTGCCCCTGCCAACGCCAGCGATACAGCTTGAGCTCTGCACTGCACCAGCTCCTCCACACCGTGGCTGCACTTGGAGCTCTCTGTCCAGGACAAGCCCTCGGTCGCTCTGCCTGGCACAGCCACCACAAATCCCTCGCCGGGGCCAGGGGAGCGGCGCGTACCCCAACCCCAACCCCAGCGCCCGCAGAGCCCCCGCTCTGACTGCCGGGGCAGCCCCGAACGGGCTCCCCCGGCCCCGTGCCCTGTTCCTGTGGCTCTGGGGACAGCACTCGGTCACCGTATCGGAGCGATGGCTAACAAGGCGAGGAGGCACCTATTTACAGTCACTGACCCTGGATGAGAGAGGGAGGCAGGAGAGCGCCGTCCTGATCTGGAGACTTCCCCCCCGATTTCCAGCTGCTCCTTGGGCTCACGCTGCACAAACCCGACGCTCTCGCTGCAAGGCCTGCACGTTCTGTGTGGGAAACATCCCGTCTCTTCCCAGAACACCATTTTATTAGAGTAGCACCATATTTACCCTTCCAGCCCGAAACACTGGCCTCGTCCCTCTTTCCTTTTGTTTTCTCCTCCGGTGGCTGCGGCCGACGATCCTGGCTCCGGCCTGGCTACTTCTGCCCCAGGAGGCCGGACTCCAGCCGGGACGCGGCGCTGCGGCCCCAGCAGCCCGTGGCGATGCTCATGCTCCTCTGGCTGCGCTCCCTGTCCCTGTCCTTGTCGCTGTCCGACTGGCTCTGGGTGCGCTCGGGCCGGTGGCCGGCGCCGCCGGCCGAGGGCTGGGAGGAGATGGTGCGCAGCAGGTGGTTCCTCTTGCGCAGGAACTCGGCCTGGCTGGGCAGGCCGAAGCTGCCCTTGCGCAGCGCCATGCGCGTGGTGTTCTTGGCGGGGCGCGCGCGGTGGTTGTACTCCAGCTGCGCCAGGTGGGCTGCGTAGCCCTCCGTGATGAACTGCGGGGGAGGGCAGGCGTTACACGGGTGGGACACGTTCTCCCGAGAGCCACGGGCAGCCAGCTAAGGCTTCTCTGGGGCGAGCAGCCACGGCACCACTCAGAGACACGTACGTGGCCCCGCTACCAACGGTTCCCACCCTGTTGGCCAACCTAGCTCAGTCACCAGGCTTGTGAGGACCACATTCCCACCTCCCTCCTGTGAGAAGCCCTTGGCAGCTCCTCTGGGGCTCAGCTGACACTGGCTCCTACCTGACACTGGCTCTGCAGCTTCTTGGTGGGTCGGCCAACGATGTAGATGTGCGTGGGCGGGAGGCTGATGGAGCTGTACACGGAGATGTCCTTGGTGGATCCATACGCTGCGTGGATCCTCATGTGGAGCTGGGGGGACAGAAAGCAACACAGGGTCAGAACACATGGGCACCCCGTGCTGCTCAGCAGGCTGGGCTTTGAGTTTTCCAACAGCATTTGTGGGAATCTCAGGTCACTGGAGCTAATGCAAGTTCCCAGCTGGATAACGAAGCACCCAGTGAAGTGCTAATTAACAGAGCTGGGGATGTTTACAGGTCATGACAAGAGGAGTGACAGTGATACAAGAGCACATCTCCACTTGCTGATCCACAGCCTTCCCTTGAGGTCTGCAGGGGGCAAGGATGCTGCACACTTCCCTGCTGTCACCAGGGGAGAGGAGCTGCAACCCCTGTGCAAGACTCATTAGCCAGGAATGTTCCCCTCCACAGCCAAGCTGCTGTTACCTGCTGGGCAGAGGGAGAAGGGACAGGCAGAAAACCTGCTGCTTTTCAGAGATACAATCTCTGCCTCTGCTCTGGGCAGAGAGCAGCTCCTGGACAACCCTTTCTGTCAAGGGCTGGAGCAGGGGCTGGCAGGGGAGGTTTGGACATCGGTGCCACCACACACTGGCCAGCTTTGAGCCCAGAACCACAGGTCAAGGAGATGGAAAGAGAATTTCTGACCTTGGTCCAAAACTTGTGGAGAACAAGAGAGCAACTGAGAGCCAGTTGCTCCCTCCACTGTGACTCAGGCTGAAAAGGGAGCCCAGGAGAGTTAAGGACATGCTTTTCCTGCTAATTAAGGCAGGGCAAGTGCTTAGGACACTGTCAGCTTCTTCATCTGCCAGACACAAAAACTTTGTTCTATCTGAAGCTTCTCTGAGGCTCTGGGCTGAGCAACATCAGGACCTCCCAAGGGTCAAACACCTGGAAGATCTCTGTGGAGTCTCCCAGCAAAGCCATTTCTGCAGCAGCTCTATCCCCTCTCTGTCCTGCTGTCTGTGCCACAAGCAGCCAAAAAGCCACCAAACAGGTTAAAAAAAGTGCACGTGTGGGGAAGGGAGGCTCTGCTGCCTCTGTTCCATTAGGGGTTTGAGGAGCAGTGATGAAATGGAACAGTGCAGAGCAGAGGCAACACAATTTAACAGCATAGACACTTTTGTAGAGCAATAAAGGGATGAAAATAAAGTGAACAGATTAATCTTCCACTGCAGGTCACATTGCTGCCAAGAGACTGGTGCTGACAGTGGCAGTTGGAAGAGGAGCAATCTAACCCCGAGCCACGATCCCGTTTCAGCAGAGCCAGGCTTACATCAGTGATGAGGGATTTCAGGAAGTTGGCCTTGTGCCGCAGCGGGTCGTGAACGAGCCCATCGCAGAAGGACACGATCCCGTGGGGGAAGTTGTGCTGTGCTAACCACGCCACCACCCTCTGCTTCTGCATGTCAGGGCGGCCCGTGACATAGATAATGAGGTAGCCGAGGTCTTGCCAGTGCCTGCAAGGAAAGCCACACGAGTCAATGGATTGCAGAGCAGCACCAGGGTCAGATCAAGAGCCCCAGGCCCTGCCCTGACCTTACAACGTCCACGGCCCCGGCACGGACTTTGGGGTCGCTGCCCATGATGGACACGCTGGCGGCGAAGGAGCCGTCAATGCTGAACACCACGAACTCCGTCCCCTTCGGCAGCACCGTGATGTAGCTGTCAGCAAAGGTGTGGTCACCCCTGAGGGAAGGGATGCAGGTGCTTAGAGGCATCAAAATATCCAGGAGGCATCACCGAGTTCCTGTAGAGCACTGAGAGCCCAAAGCAGCTCCCACATCTGACACAAAGGCTCCAAGAGTTAACTGCTCCTCAGTTAGAGCAGTTAACAGGCACTGTGTGAGGGTCTCTGTGTGCTAGTGGGGATGGATTAGCACTCCTTGGCAGCACAGACTCAAAAGTTACGCCCGGAAAACCACTGCTGTGTTCCCCACCAAGAAGATGCTCCCCTCCTCCCCTTCCCAGAGCCCAACACCAGCAAGTGGAGCTGAGCTGGAGCCCCTGGGCTGTGAATCATCATGAGTACAAAGTCCTGTCCCTCAAGGACAAGTTTATGGTCTTTAAAATATGCTCAGTCGTGCAGTTTTGCAGATGGCCATGAGGCCCTGTGGTGCAGAAGACCTGCTCCTGCAGCAGGAGCTCAATTCCCGTGCTGGTGGTGATGCAGGAGCCCGAATAAAATGTGGATTTTCCCCTTACAGCTGCAGAGTACAAGTGGCTTTGCCTCTCTTTCTGGCAAACCAGGCTCTGAAGCCACCCAGCATCAGGAGGGACCATGTTCTACAGTCATCCAGGTCCTCTCATGCTCCTCCTGGAAGCCCCAGGCCCTCACCTGACCACCATCTTGACGGGGTAGACGCCGATGCCCAGGCGCCGCTCCTCGGGGATCACGTAGGAGATCCTGCCACTGCTGTTGCTGATCTCCGTGTCAAAGTACACCCACTCCCCCGACGGCGGCTGGGTCATGATGTGGATGTCCACCTGGGGACAGCGAGGCTGTGTCACCCCCAGCAGGACAGGCTGAGCACGGGGACATCCAACCCAAGCCCCCTTGGATGCCAGCAGGGCTGGCCCTGCTCCCACCCTCTGCACTGGAATGAAACGTGGCCTCAGTGGTGAGAGCTCTGTGACAAAAGCTGCTCCTGGTGGGAGGCACCCTCGAGTCTGAGCAGGAGAAGCTGGCCAGGACACAAGGGCAGCAAATCCTGACAGGGACCAAGGGAGCACCAACCAGCACCACCTCCACCCTCTGTCCCACAGCTGTCACCACACAGTGACAGCCCCTCAGTACCTTCTCTCCTGTGAGGGTCACCATGTCCAATGGACCATACATGAACCTCCCAGTTAAGGTCTGGGGCCCATCCTCGTTAGCAATGGTGTCGTTGATCCTGTGGTTGGCTGTGACGTTCTGCACCAGGCAAGAGGGGAGGAAGAAAAGAAAACAAACCAGTTTGCAGCAATGGATAACCTCACAGGGAAATGCCAAATATAACTGAACAAACTGGAGCATGGGTTTCTCTGTGCCATTCCCCCTCTCCACTCCACTCTCAGCTCTGGGAAAGAATATGACCTGTGGCAGAGGTGAGGCTCTGTGCCCTTCACTGATGGGTGGATTGGAGTGCTGGAGAGCCAGATTCCATGGCAGGTTGTACGTGCAATTCTGATACTCTCTATTAACTCTCCCGCTTTGGAATTAAGAGGAAATACACACAGCTGCCGGAGAAATCTGCTGATATTGTTTCAGTTCTAGCACAGACTTGCCCTCTCAGAAACTGGAGACTTTACTGGGAGCAAAGGGCATTTACTGAGCTGAGAACTGGTATTATTGGACTTCAAAAGATGTTCCACTGTGACTCGTTCCCTGACCCACAGCCAAGGCTTCCTGTGTTTTACAGACTCAAGGCTGAGAGGAGACCTTGCTGACACACATCTTTTGGGCTGCTCTTTTACAAGCACCCAGGTAGGATAGAACCATTAAAACAGACCAGCAATGCAACACAACCTCTGTCTGTGCCGTGCCCATGCTGGCCACCCTCAGAACAGTTTGTGGAGCCCCAAATCAGAGCAGTTTGTGGAGCCCAAATCAGAGCAGTCTGTGGAGCCCCAAACCCCCCTTACCCGGAGCTTCACGTTCGTCCTCTTGCGGAGCCACTTCTCGCGGGGCTTGGAGGGGGTGAAGACCGAGACCTCCTTCCCATCCAGCTCCAAAACACTCGAGTTCTCGTGTCTCATCACCTGCAGGAGGACAGATCCCACTGAGGCATCAGCCCCCCCTCCTGCCCAGCTCTTCTGCATCTCCTGAGCCAGCAGTGAGGAAGGGCAGTGCCTGGAGAGAGGCTCCTGAGTTGGCTGCTGGTGTTTGGCTTGTCAGCTTGCAGGTTTTACAGGACAAGGGGCCTTTCCTGCACTGGCAAAGCCCGTGGCCAACACTGACTTAATCCTGGCTGGGATGCAACATTTTTGGATTTCAGGAGGCACAGAACTGACTCAAACAGAGCAGGATGAGCTCTGCACTAAGATACCTGCCCTTCCTCCAGGGATTCATTAGTCCCTTCCCACGGTCTGCAAGGAAGACGAGCCTTCCCCCATTCCATAATGGATCCAGCAGCAGCTGCTCTGATGCCGTTCCTTCAGCTCATTTCTAATTCCTGCTGAACCATTCCCCACTCTTGTCCCATGGCTTTTGCTCCTCTCACTGATTTGACCCCCGTGGAGGCACGCAGGGGTCTGGCTTGGCTGCATGTGAGGCAGAGCCCAGGCTGTCTGTCTGTCTGTCCTGGCCTCGTCTCTGAGGCTGACGGAGCTCCAGGACTTTGTGCTGGTGGGATTTCACTGCCAACCAGACAGTTCTGGGGGCAATTCCTGCCTGTCATGGATGGGGATGGGAGGCAGGAACATGGAGAGGGGAGGGTTAAATCCTACCTAGGTTGCTTTTAAGCTCTAGAATGAAAAAGGAAGAACACCCAAAGGCTGGGGAACACCTCAAAGACTCACAGGACTGCAGGACTGGGAGGTGACCCTGCACACAGAACTCCAAAACTGGCAGTAGTCCTTCGTGACCAAAAAATTAAGAAGCCTCCTAAATGTGGGCTCTTTTACAAGGTCCTGAACATATTCTGTGAGGTCAGCAGCTCTCCAGCTGAGCTCGGCTGACACAGGCCAGCTCTCTTTGCAGAGCTGAAGCTGGTTTTCATCCAGGGAAATGGAAAAAGGACCCCAGGGAGGATGAGCTTGCTGGGGTGGGAGCTCATGGAAATCCAATGTAAACAAAATAACAAGTTTTACTGAAAATTATTTAAATCAGGAATGTATTTTGAATCCTATTTGGGCTTGCTTTAACAAGATTTAATCTTTGGAGACTAAAACTATTCAACAGCTTCTTTTTACATTTTGTTCAGAGATGACTTTCAAAGGCCATTAGAAACAAGTCCTTATTAGGGGAAGCAGCTGTGTTGTGCTGGGGAAGGACAACAAGAAGACAAAAGAGGAGAAAATCCCTGGTCTCAAGGCAAAGAGGAGTGAACAGAGGCAGGCACTGGGCAAGGGGGTGCCAGACTACCCAGGAATGGATGGAGAGGTACCTGCAGATACTGGGGCCACAAGGTTTGAAACATGACCCAGTGCTACAGACTCAGGCTTGGGCTGAACCCTGAGTAATTGGCTGTTTCCCAAGTGGAACATTTATGAGACTGCTATGACTGTTCCCCCTCGTGCACAATGAGAGTTTTCTCTTCTTTCTAGCCGTGCTAGGCTGAGTTTGATGTGGGATCATCCAGCCAGGAATGAGCAGGCACAGAGGCTGGACACAGCCCGGGAAGTGAAGGGTCTCACTGGGTTATCAGCACTGCTCAGCTGCCACCAGGGCTGCCACCACTGCTGTTTATGGTTCTCACACTATTTGGAAGATAACACTGAAAGAAAGTTTGCCAACAGAATCATAAATAATTGAGAGCTGCAGCAGAGGAGGCTGGAGGAGAATAGGGAGGGTTTAACAACTGAGCTAACACAAAGCAAACCTGGCGCCGAAGTGGGCAACACAAACCACAGAGTTGCTTTGAGTTTTGTTTTTTCCAGCTCCATGCTCCAAGTGTCATTCCCTGGGGAGTTCATATTTTGTAAGGCAAATAACTCCCCCTCATCCCCAAGGAACTGAAGGGAAAATATTTCTTTTAGGGAAAAACACGTTTTAGACAGTAAATTTGAATCTTAAGCCAAATACAGGTTGATAAAATCTGAGGTGTCAGACTCCAGACACCAGCAATCCCCACTCTCCTGGCCCTAGTACTGCTTTGTGCTGCACAAACGAGGATTAAATCCCAATGAGTTCCTAGAAGAGACAACAATAACTTAGAAAGGCAGAATGGAGAACTGCATCCTTCCTATCAAGTTGTGCTGAATCCATATAAAACTTCTCCTTTGGTTTTATTGTATCTGGGGCTGTTTTTATTTGGGTCCTTTGAGAAGTTTCAGTTTCAGATCCAAGATCCAACCAGGCACACAAGAGAGCACCGATCACTTGAAGAAACAAATGCCACTGACCTTTGCCACTATGGATCTGAAAGGAAACTGCCCTGGGCTCTCTCCATGGATCCTTGGATGCATCTGAACCCTGCTCTGATGATAAACCCACCCCCAAACTGAGCAGGTCCATGAAGTTCATATGTGTGCAGCTCCACCAACACCACAGGTGAGGAACAAAAGGCAGGGGAAGCAAACGGACCCGTGGGAGCATTTTTTCACCTCTATGCATCAACAAATCTTATGGAAAGTGCACTGGAAAAAACAAAGAGCCCTAAGCACTTTCCAACCCGAGGGAGATGAGGGAGGGAGGATGGCTGTACCTGTCTGAGCAGGAAGGAGACGACGTCCGTGGACTCCCAGTAGCTGGCGTGGAAGAGGTGAGGCAGAGCCACGGTCGGGAAAGCCGTCAGGGCGTCGGGGCAGTACAGGGCGTAGTCGATGCGTTTGGTTCCCCACCACTTGGCAGCAACTACAGAGGCAAAACACTCCTTCAGACACAGGGGGGTCACAAAGGGCATTGCAGGGCTCTGGCTCCAGGTACAGGCTGCTCCCTGGCTGGTCCTGCTGTTCCAGGGCAACAACCGACCCAGGGCTCGGTGTTTGCTCACACCAAGGGAGGGACACACGGCCGCCAGCAGTGAGCTCTCCCTTGTTTAAGCAAAGAGGAAGGCACTGGAGGGCAGGTTAATTGGCAGTTAGTCCAGACCCCAGGGAAGGGCCTCAAGGCTCCTGTGCAATGAGCCAAAACATAAAGACAGCAACGCATCTCCCTGGAGCTGTGGGAGGAAGGATGTGTGTGCTCTGCCCGTCTCCGGCCCTGCTTCCAACTCCTTCAGCTTTCACCGGGGAATTGCATCCAGGTATTGGCCACTCTAAAGAGCTCTGAATACTGGGAATCCATGGAGGATGCTAAAAGGCACCACAAGGCAGGGAATATGGCACGTGCTGACAGGACTGGTAGTCCCCAACAAATCCTTATTGCCCTCCTGGGCTACCATGGTACCGAGATGTGCAGCCCAGCCTTCCCAGGGACACAGCCTCTGTGGTGGGCAACAAGACAAGAATCTGAGAGTACTGGGGCTTCATTACATGGGGGATTGAAAAATACACTGGGATTTTGTGGGGGGCAGGGATACAAACTAAGCAGAAAAGTTTCTCCCTCAGGGAGCCAACGACTCACACGCAGGTGTCTGAGAGCCACCCTTCACCCCGGGCACACCCCCACACCTCCACTGCCCTGAGCTCTGCCCACAGGCATGTCCTGTCCCAGTCCTGGAAAAGGTCTCAGTCCACAGCCTCAGACCCCAAAGCCATGGGCTGCTTTCCCAGCAGCAAGGAATTCTCAAAGCCTGTGCACCTCAGCCCAGAAAAGCAGCCAAGGAAAGAGAAGATGGAGATGAAGAGAGCAGCAAAGAGTTTTGTTTGTGTTTGCATGCAGGATGCAAGCTGGGGCTTTGACAAGGGCTTCCTCAAGCTTGGTTTATCTCTGTGACAATGTTCCCTTTTTAAGGACTTCCAGGAAAGCTGCCAGGTTTAAGGTACAATCTAACACACCCCTCTGCAGAAAGAAATCTGGCTGGTGATGAGCACAGATGCTGACCTGAAAAGATGGATCCACCAGCTCCTCCCAGATTCCTGCACAGAGTTCCCACCACAGCAAGTGCAGAGGGAAATGGATCCAGTATATCCCCATGGCCCAGCCCTGGCTGTGCCAAGTGCCACCCTCATCCTGATAGTCCCTGCTTTTCTGAAGAGCCATGGGAAGGAGGAGGAGGAAAGTTTGACAGATCAGCATGGCTTTTCCTGAGCTCACAGGCACCTGCTCACAGCCACTTCTGATTCCCTGCATTCCAAACTGACAGCTCCTGGTCATGTCCCAACCTTTCACTTCTCATGCAAGTCCCCAGCTTGGGCAATTCCAGATTCTTTAGAGGAAGCAGACAGGATTGACTCTTCCATGCTCAAAAGACAGTGGTGGAGGCAGAAGCGTGGTCCCCTCAGCTCTGCCCAGAAGAATTCCTGCTCCTGCCAAGTTGTTAGCGGGGTTATGATCCATCTTCAGGGCAAAGTGACAAATGCTTAAGATGCAATCAGAAACTGCAAGTGCCTCAGTGGAAGCGCAGAGATTTATCGCGAAGTTCTGTGACTGTCAAATGAGAGAGGAGCTCTACACAAGTGGAGCTCTCCAGAATACCTGTCTTGATGTCCAGGTCTGGTATCCGAAGAGCACAGCCTGCAGCCCGGCTCCGTGGCCCTTTGAGCTTCCTTCCCTTGGCAGGGATTTTGTGTTTATGCTGCCTACGCCTCCTGAACGAGGTTTGGGTAGGGGATTTGTGTGGGAGGGCAAGTTGGGACAGAAGGCTAAACCCCCTACAATGATTAAGGTGGTGTTTGGTTTCTAAAAGGAAAGATAAAATATAAAACAAAAAAGCAGAAATCACTTATTATTATGGCACACACTGATTTCATCCTCCACAAACTCATGGTACCAGGGGAGCTGCACCCTAGGGAGGCTCCTGGCAGAAAGCTGTGGTTTTGCAGTGTCCCTCCAACCTTCCTCCAGCTCTCCCTGGGGATAAGCATGGATCACATCCAACCCTCAGTGCCATGGCTCCACTGCACCAATGAGGTGAAGAGCAAGAGCAGCAAAGGCAGAGCCGGAGCTCAGGGGACACTCGGGGTCGAGGGAAGGAGCTGGGACAGCTGTGAGGCAGCCAGCACATGGGGACTCCTCCTCCCTGATCTCAGGAACAGGCTGTGGTGGCTGTGTGGAGGAATGAATTACACAAGGGGGGAGAGCAGAGGTGAGTGCTGTGTGACCCAGCCCTGCTGCAGCTCGGATGGGATCTCTCTGTGGGACACCTCCCCACGAGCCACCACCGTGTGCCAGCCCAGCAGCTCCCCGTGGGTGGGAAAGCAGCACAAAACAAGCACCTTCTCCCCCAGGAGCTGCTTCCCAAGCAGATTCCTATTTAGCAGGGCTTGGCAAGATGTCAGGACAAGTAAAAGGACGCACGGGGAGTGCGGCATTGGCTCTCGGATGGAGCAGGAGAACCTCGTTTGTCAGAGAAGGTATTTTAGTCCTGCTGCTGAGTGCTGCCTCAAACAGGGCAGGAGGTTACAGCAGCTCCTGAGCGGCGCCCACAGACCTTCAACAACTCATACCTGCCTCCAGGAGCATTATTAACCTCAGCAATTAATTATGGAGTGAGTAATTCACAACCCATGCCAAGCATGTATCTCTAAATTTTTGATTTTCATTTTTTTTAATTTTTCTGGGAATAGAGTTTGAGCTGAAGATTTTTTCATATGCATTTTTGTTTTGTTTTTTATTTGAGTTTTCAGCCTTTTTTGGTCTGAGTTATCAGAGCTCCATGAGAATACAACATTCATCTCATACCTGAGCTGAAACAAACAAGGGGCTGAGCCATTAATAAAGTCTGCTCTTCTCTACTGAATTTGTTAGGAAGATATACAGGTCTTGGGAAAAATAATAAATAAAAAATCCCTTTTACTCCTCATTCAGCTCTGGGAAATGGGTCATAACTGACTGGGAGCTGCCCTGCAGGCTGCAGAAGAGCTGAATTTCTAATGCAAAGTAATAAATGTTCTGTTCTGAAAACCAACCTGTCCTTGCCTTTCAGAGTTACAGAGGGGCTTACTCATCCCTGTTTTTGTGGGCCACATTTGAGGGATCTGCATCAAGCCACATCCTGCATTACCCATCTGGTATCAAGTGCTGATCCCGACCAGTTCTGCATGACTTACCATGGCAGCACAGAAACATCCCTCTGGATTAACCCTCACCACACAAAACAGCCAAATGCTGCTCAGAGCCAGCAATTACCATCTTGTTTTTTAAACAATTTATCACCAGCAAGGTCCAACATGCACAACACAGCCGTGGTCCCTGCGTGGCCATCAAATACTTCACCTGTTCTTCCAGGGGGTGGGTGTGAGAACACAGGGCACTGACTATGGCAAAACCAGGTGGAGGCAGAGTGGTTCCAAGGTTTTGGTTTTGAACGGGAAGCGCCCCCCGGACGGACGGAGGGACAGAAGCTGCTCGGCCGGAGCGTGGTGTGAGAGCGGAGCCTCGGAGGGGTGCAACACTTACTGTTGGCTATGTTGGAAGCAGTGTAACTGTCTGCCATTCCTGAGACCTGGCTGGCAATGCTGATCTCACTGGCTCTCCGGAAGCCCCTGAACTGAGGGGCTGAAATGGGGGTGGACAGGGACGCGTTTTCCACGAAGACGGCACCATGAGACTGAACAACATCTGCTACAAAGTTGAAACAGGGAAATCAAAATATTAGACCAACAGACAGAGGCTGGGCAAGATGAACTCAGGGTGGGGGGAAAGAAGGAAGGAAGGAGGCAAACAAAGCTGGTAGGTGCAAAATCCTTTCAGAACTGATTGGAATGAAACAGAAACACCCCACATTTCATTGGAGCTCTGGTTTGAAAAGGAAGCAAACAGCACAGCAGGCAGAGACATGTGGCTGGAGGAGCAGTCTTTGATTGAGAGAAGCAAAGTAAGTAGCTCAAAAACCAGATCCAAAGGAAAATCCAGGCAGACTTATTCAAGCAGCAATAACAAGCATGTGTCATACATACAGATGTGAATATACACAGTTTTATATATTCACATCGGGACAAAATAACCAAGGTAAGGAAAACAAAAATAAAACAACCTTAGAAAGGGGTATTTGTTTTCTTGAGATATTTAAATTTCAATGAATGTCTCCAAGATAGAAGCACTATTAAAAAACAAATATCAAGAAAACACCTTCATGCCTGGCAGGGACTAAATTTGGACTTGTATTTTATAGGCTGAAGGACACAGCCAGCACTCGTTAATCTGGAGAAAGGGCTACTGAAGGGAGTCTGCTGCTGAGCACTTGTATCTCCCATCAGAGTCTGCAGAGCAGGGAGCACTCAGGCTCGATGAAAACAGAGCTTTTTTGGTACCACATGCAGGTCTGGATTTTTAAATCCCAACCTGAGGTTTACCAAGTCAGTCCGAGCCCCTCAGTACACAAATACGGAAAGGAGGGTTTCAAATCATGCTCACATGGACCTTATTTATGGATGGGAGGGAAAAGGACCTCAGACTTCAGGAGGGGCAAAACCAGAGATGCTGAAAATCACTCTAAAATCTCTGCATTTCAGTTTTCTCTCTGTAACAGTGCTGAGAGCATCCACCCCTCTGCGGATGCAATGAGGCCAAATTAAGTGGGATATCCCACGCTCCTGCAGGGCAGAGGTTTGTAATGCCAACACCAGGTGCTCACTGCAGGCAGCACCAGCGTGGCAGTAACATGCACAAGCAAAGCAATTCATTATGGTTTTAAGGTTGCCCATCTCTGCTGCACTTGAGGAGCAGCACCTGAATTTATTCCCAGGTATCAGACAGGAGATACCACAAGGAATGTCAGCACATTCCAGCAACTCCCTCCACCTATCCCAGCCTGTTTAGATATCCCTGGATTAAATTCCAGCACATGGCTGACACAGGGCGGTGTTTTAGCAATTGGTTTATTTTAATATCAATCTTTTTTTTGCTTGGGGCTACTGATTTTCTCCCTCCAATCTCTCAGTTTGCAGCAGCGGCGGCTGTGCCCACACAAATGCTGCTGCAGCCAAGGGAGAGGGAACGTATGAAGCAGAAAATGTGTGGCTAAGTGTCAGGGAAAGAGTTCTGTGCTCTGCAGGGAAAATCAGGCCACAAGCTGCTCTGTGTAAAAGCTTTGTGGACTGTGAGATCTGAGCCTTAGCGGGAGCCTGACCTGATGATGAGCTGCACACACAGCCCACGTTGTGCCTGAAAGGCCATTACCAGCATCACTTTCTCAGCACTTTCCCCCCCTTTCCACCTTGCCTGGAGCTGCTGGCTCTCAGGGCTGGGACCAGGAGCCACAACCCAGCTGGTTCCACTGGGCCAGTTTTCTGACTCTACAAAGCACCAGCACGAGCAAGAAGAGACAGCCCAAGTGGAGAACAGGAGCTGCACTGAACCCCACAAAGGTCTCAAGGGTAAAGGGTCTCACTCCCTTTGCTGGGGGACCTGGAACAACACTCTCTCTCTTCTCTGGTCACTCCTCCCTCTCAGATCCTCCTGTTCTCCTGTCACCAAATGGGTGCCCCAACACAGGTGATGACCATCAGCTTCCCTGAACCTTCTCAGCTGTACCAAGAGGCTTGGCTTTGTCTGTGTCAGGAAAAACACCAGATTCAAGTTTAACCACCAGAGAAACCTGAACTTCTTCCTCTCCTTTAACCTAAAGCACCTGTGGCTTGAATTAGGAAGACAAGAGTGTTACAGGAGAAAAGGCTGGGCCCAAGGCTGTCCTGCCTGGGGTGGTCATGGCTTTGACTCCATCAGCCCATCTTCACTTAGCTCTGCCTGAACTTCAACTCCTTTCTGAGAACCCAGAAAGTGAATAAAGGAAGAAACAGTGGGATTTTGAGCTTGCTCTTTTTTACCCAATCTTGTTTTTCTGGGCCTGACCAGGGATTTTGGAATATAATGAGTTTGCAGCAAAAGCACCAAACCTCAGCAGCCCTTCCAGCCCCATCCTGGTGTCACCAGAGGAACAATTCTCACTCCTGTTAAAGTCTGAGATGTTTTAGCACTACTGAACTGTTCAGTTCAGCACTGCCTGCACTGGGGGCAGGACTCTGCTCTGCAGGGGATGAGGTGCCATCCCACAGCAGCACTCCCTGCTCCTGCCCACTCAGGCTGGCCTTGTACTTCTCCCTTTCCCCATGCTCCACACCCTCTGTCCCTGAGAAAGGGCAGTTTCTAAGAAAAACGAAGGCCAGGGAAAGGCAGGGCTGAGAATGTGGAGGAAAAACCTGTTTTATGCATTACAACCCCCTCAGAAAAGCTTCCTCCACACCAAAGCTGCAGTGACAGCAACTTCCAAAGAAAATCCTGAGACCTTACTTGCAAAAAAAACCCCCACAAACCTAACAACATAGTTCCTGAATTAGTGTATTCTCTGCACCATGTCCCTGGTCCAGCAATTCTGAAACCAAAGGGGCTTTCTTGGGGAGTGTGGTGACCAGGGGGGGATGTCACAGATGCTGCCACAGACTGACCCCAGCACCTGCAGCCAGGTGCTCCTAAGAGGAGCAAGGGAAATCTCCTGTACTGCTGAGGTGCCTCCCCAGCCACAGGCAGGTTTTCCAGGCAAGCCCAGAGTGAAGCCAGAAGGTCCAGCAGCAGCAAGACCTTTATCAAGATTAGCTGTTCCTCTGTTGCTCAGAAAGGACAGAGGTGCCCTTGTTTCCTGCACGCTGTACTGGGGCTCAGGGCCACTGTACCAGAGTGAGGAAGAGGAGCAGTGCCCTGAGCACCCTCCCTGCATAGCAACTGCTGCTGCTGGCACCACATGGTACAGCCCATGCCATGACCCAAGGTTCAATTGCACTTCCAGGGGAGTGCACTCGGGAAGCCAAATAATTTATTTTTTTTTGCCTACCTACAAATCTTTAATATTCATTTTAGTGCTGTGTTCTTTTGCTTTTGGACTCGTTTGTCAATGTTCTTATAAGGGAACAGCCCTGAGCCATCCTCTCAGGTAAGTCCTTGGGGTACCTGACTGACTGACTTTGTTATGTGCTATTTGGAGGCTGCGCTGTTGCAACAAAGCAGGAAATACTGAAAGCAATCAAAAATATGTACAGTTCAATAAAATCAGAAAGATTAAAATCCATAGAGAAGCCAGCCAGCTGCTCAGCACAGGCCAGGCCCTGCTGCACTGGAGTCACTGGTCTGTGCTGGGCACTGCAGTTGCTACCCTGAGATCAAAGAGCTCCACAAGGTTTTGTGGTTTTGGAAATCTCCTGCAGTCCAGTGGCTGAACTGGGATTCAGCACTTGCTACACTCACATCAAAAACTGCTTGGACACACTGTGCTCTGGACACACAATGTAAAAACCAGGGAATCATAGAATCCTGTACTGGGTCTGGGTTGGAAGGGACCTTAAAGCCCATCTAATTCCAACCCCCTGCCACGGGCAAGGGATGCTCCTACCAGCTCTGTCCTGACCACAGGCAGTGTGAACCCTCAGTGAAATTGCATTTCTTCAGGGACCTCCAAAGGGATCAGTTAACAGCACCAGATCCTTTCCCTCTGCTTTGTCACAGAACCTCCCAGCACAGGCAACACGGCAGCTGCACACCCAAAAATCCTCTCCACCTTCAGGAGACACAGGGAGAGACCACTCAGGAAACTCAGCAATCCTGTATGACCACATAAGAGCCCAAACTGCTCAGGGACAGTGAGGGTCAGCTTGTTAAAGACAAACAGGGCAGCAGAACCCAGCTCTCGATGCACAACGCCAAGAAAGGGACGAGAAGGAGCAAGTGAGACACGCGGGGAAGAAAAAAACCAAAACAAAGGCAAATCTCATCAAAATTGCAGATGTAGCACCAGCCACAATCAGAATAAATGAGGCCATGCAGCACTGATGATGGAAAATAAAGCAAAACAAATGCATCAAACTTTGCTTTTAAGGCGGGAGACGAGAAATTAATTTAAAATAACCAACACTCAGAGCCACCCTGGGGTCTGAAAGCCTCAGTGCTGTGTTCAGCAGAGCCACGAGCAGTGTCCAAACATGAAATACTCAGGGGCACAAAATCTGGTGTGACGTGGACATCAACTGGACTTTGGGCACGGTGACTCGTGGCTGCTGGGGACCTGCACACGGCAGGCCACCCCTCCCCAAGGGATGTTGCCCTTGGCGAGCACCACACGAGCAGGGCCACCAGGGACTGTCTCTGCCAAAGCCTCTTTCCAGCAGCACAGAGGAAACCAGTGCGTGCATGGCAGCAGCTTCAACACCAGAACAGGACAGAGTTTATCCCCCCAACCCTTGGATCCCTTTCCACAGTGGCTCTCCCAGATCCAGGCGTGATCCCCTGTGGTTATTTCGTGTGGCACAGCCTGAGACACAGCAGGAAGGTTTCAACTCCAGGAGGCAACAGTGTGATCTCCAAAAAAGGACCCCAAGAACCCAACACCACAGACAATAGGAAAGTGTAGATTACACACACTCAGCACAACCAGCACTTTTATTGGAAACATCTTGCCAATTCAGTACGGGAACGGGGATACTTGTTTCCATGAAGCTGTCCTGGTGCTGGAGAGCACCCAGAGGGTTACTTTCCATGAGGAGGATGGGATTGTTCTGGATTGTCTCAACTAGAAGCAGATGGGGAAAAAAAAAACATAACAGAAGGACAAAGAACAACAGACATGCGGCCACAAAGTGTTAAACATACAAACAGTTACACCCCAGCACTTAATTATGAGTCTTCAATGAACAGACAACCTTCAAATAGAGTAAAAGAAACAAAACAGGGGTGATTTCCAAACAGACCAACATCAGAGATTAACTGGGAGCAGAGGAGAACACAACGATGGCATTTCAACAACAAAAGGGAGGCATCTTCACCCCCTTCCAAGCCAAATCCATAAATACACAGCAGATCCAGAGAAATCTTTTTTACTATGAGTGGAAAAAATATGCTGTAAGGGAAGAATCAGACTCACAGCCTACACAGTGCAAAGCACTGGAGTAAGCAGGGATGTGAGTTTGATTTTACTATGCAAGTTCATTGAAATGAAACAGGGACCAGCATTTAGTACAGATGGGAAAATGGGAGAACAAACAGCCTGAGAAGTTTTCTGAATTGTGGACTCCCAAAAAAAGCAACCTGCACGAGGAGATGTGCACAAGCAGTGTTACACAAGGTTTTGTAGAGAACCAATTATAATCGAGCACCTGAATTTTACGTGATCAGCAAAACATACAGCTTAATTAGAGCAGCAATTAACTTTTCTGGAGTGCCCTCCAGTGAACACTAACTTCAGGAGCAGCTTGGTGAATCATGGTTAGCTCTTCTGGGTAATGTGTCCATCACAACACAGGCTCTAATGGAAAGGAATGGCCTGCTACCTTCTGATAAGCAAATGAAGAGGTTTTGTCTTACAGGAAAAGAGAATTTAAAGCTGGTTTTTGTCAGTTTTATTCATCAAGGCAGAGCAGTATCTCTTAATATAACAAGGCTCAGACCTGGAGGTTTTGCAATCACTCTGCCCTCCTCATAGAAGAGCTAATTGCTGTTTAACTCCACTGCATAGCAAGTGTCTCTCCAAACACAGCCAACTCAGAGGTCCAGGAAGGCTCCAATATTCCTGCTGCTGTCCAGTATGACAACCAGAACACAGGTTTAGTGTCAATGAGGCCTCCACCTCTGGGTTCAGTGAGAACAGGGGCTTTGGAATGTATTTAAGAGAAAGAAGGTAAGATGTTTAGCTGTAATTTTTCTGTAATAAGCCCCTTGCAGAGGATGCCTAGAATATATCCAAAAAGCAAATTGCTTTTCAAGTTGCTATAGATTCCCTGAGCTGTTGTAACTGGCCTGGGTACAAATGCAGTTGTGGGTGGATCCATTTTTAAAGAGTGTTGCAGCAAGATCTTGGCTAAATTTGACAAGTGAGTGGGGCCTGCAGAAAGGATTTTATTCACTTCATTAAACATGGGATTTAGTTTGTGCCCTTTAACAAATCAGACCTCTAGACTGAACAATTAGAATCTTTAAAGACATTGCTGCATAGAAGGCCACTTCTTTGGATTTTCAACTTTAAAATGATGCAGAGGATCTCCAGAATTATCCAGCTCTAGATATTCAGTTGTCTTCATTTAGTCCTGCATGATTCAAATATTAGACAAACAGGATGCAATCAAGTAAATCATCTCATCATCTCACTGTAGACTCTGCTCCTTCCAGTCTTCTCTGGTCCTCCAAGTCCTAAATTCTGCCAACTCAATTGTGTTCCATTCACTCTCAATCACAAGCACCAGTCTGGGTGTAAAAGAGGCCTTTACAGAGAGGTCCCCACCTCAGGACCTTCAGCAGCTGGAGGCCCTTGTGTGACAAACAAAGGGCACACGGGACACAAGGCACTGATTTCACTGGAAGAAAATTCCTTTTCTGGTAAATCAGGAACAAGGCTAATGCTACAATTCTCTTTCTCACCATTGCCAATTGCATTGATAACTTCATGTAAAATGTGGCTGGAACCCTTTCAACAACAACTGTGGATCCAGAAGGACTTACCCAAAACAGCAGAGTTTCCATCGCCCAGCGGGAACCTCTGGTACCGGGGGATGTTGAAGGGGGGCAAGAGGTAAAACTTCCTCTCCAAAAGAGGCTCGAGACGTGAAGCAGATGGGTCTGCAGGGTGGAACAGGTTATAGACCTGCTGACAAGCTGGTCTGAGCTGAAAGACTAAAAAGACAAAGAAAAAAAATCCCTCAGGTATCAAAATATTACTTGTTAGAATATCGTAAATATTTGCCATTAAAAAGGACCAGTGTCAAATTACAATATTGCAAAGGATTTATCACCTCCCTCATCGCCGGTTTAGTCAACTGAAACAATTTATTACAATGTTTACAGACTCCAGAATTGCCCAGTACTTTTGATGTTTGGAAACTGTGTAATCGTTGGTGCGTAGAGCACACAGAGATCTGCTTGTGCAGGGTGCAATAAACAGGCTCCAGGAAGGTCTGGGTTTAACCAGAGCGCCTGGAGGTGCTCACACCGCCCACCGAGGGCGGAGTCTGCAGCAGCACTTACTGTCAAGAGCCGGGATTACAGTTTTCCGCAGGGCAAGCACCAGACCCAAGGGAGAACCGAAGAGGAAGAAGTCGGTGATCTCAAAGTCAAACTTCCCAATATTTCCTGCATCCAACATCGTGGAGCTGCTGGATCGCCTGGACGTGGGGTCGTTCCTCAGGACACTAGAATGTAAACTGGGATGGGAACAGAAAACAAAGTCAGAATTATATTCTCACTGTGTTTTTGGAATTAAAGGCTGGATTAGTGATTGACAGTGGATAAAATTTCTCTCTCTACATTGAAGGAACTGTGCCAATCAACCCACAATGACCCCATTGCACTGGCATCATTTCTATGTACAAATCCAAGCTTCTGGTGGGTTCTGGTTAAACACCATCTCCTCAAAATGTTTTTTCTTTAAGGAGTCAAAATCTTCGTTGCTGCTACTGTATCAAACATGTCCAGCTTTTCCTCTCTCTCTCTCTCTCAGGTGTCAAAATCTGTTTGCAAAATTCCACCTCTGTGTTGTGCAGACTGGGAAATGCATGGGTTTAACAAGGAGATTTAAATTCATTTTTTCCTTGGGCACTAAAGAAGAGGCAGCTCAAATGCTTAGGTGAAAATCCTGGGAATCCATCCCCACCTTAGGCAGAGTTGCTTCTTTGCAGTCTAGATCTGGAAAAGTGAAATGACAGATGTGTGACACTGATAACCTGGTTCACAAAAGGCTTTCTGAGATGCTTCTGTTCCCACCCAAAGGCATGAAGCTGCAAATTTGCTCTCCAGGTTGTAGAGATTCCTTCCAGTGGCAGCTGTAGTGGTTATTTCATTATAATTAGAAGCAGAGACTTGAAGGCAGCACCAGCAGTGCCTGGAGAGGGTGTTTGCAAACAGTTAAAAAAGCATCAGAACAGGTTCTATAAAAGAGGCAGGAGAAATGGATACCGTAAGAGTTGGGTTGGATAAAGGGTTTACTGGCCTGGAGTTGAGAATGATGCAAATCCAACAGTCTCCTGCTGGCTCTGGGGCCCCAAAACAAAACCCTGGGTGGTGATCAGTACCTGTCACATCCTCATGTGCAACAGCTCTGGCTCATCGAGGCCACTTCTGAGGGCAGTGACACCCCAGCACCGGGCTGTTCCCTCCCCACCAGCCTCAGCTCCAGCACAGCTGCTCACAGAGCCTTCAGACACAGCCACTCAGCCCAGGAGCAGCTGCCAACACTCACACTTTTGGGGAAGAAACCCGTGTTTCAGGCAGACTTTGCTCCCCTGCCGTGCAAATACAGCATGATCCCCGAGACAGCTCCTCTGCTGAGCACCGCTCCCGAAGGACGCCAAACCTCCGCCTGCTCCTGCCGCGCTCCCTCCGGAGCTGCAGGCACGCACGGCGCTGCTCTCCCGGCTCCCAGCCAGGGAGCGATAAGTTACTTATGCCAGACACACACACATCACGGGGAGTCAAAACAGCGGTGTCAAAAGCGGGAGGAACGGGAGGTTACAGCGGTGACAGCTAAAACGAGCCTGGTGCTGTTTCTGTGATGCAAACGAGCCTGCCTGAGATCAGGGTGCTGCACAGCTCCGAGCTGCACGGCCCTGGAACATGCTGAGAACAAGCCCCCTTCCGTGGAGCTACAATTGCTTCAGCTACCGGGATGCAGCGCAGCAAGTCTGCCGTGTGTGAGGAATGCAAAGTCACTGAGAACACGCTCGGCTCTGCTGAAGGCCGGGGGACAGCGACGGGATTCCAACAGAGGCACCAGAGGAAAAGCTCCCCCCATGGCAGGATGGTGCAGGGAGGGGTTGGTGGATTCCACACAGCTTCCCACAGCATCTCTTCGTGGAGAAGGGAAGAAGCAGAGCACAGCCCTGAGCAATTTGGGCAGATTCTCTCCTTTTGCCAGGAACTTGGTATCGTCTTTTCAGCAATCCAAAGAAATGAGAGCCAAGGGGAACTCTGGATCCATCATGCTCCAAGCAACCTGCAGTGCCCTGTTCTCCCTTTAAAAAGCAGCAGATGTACTGTGTGCATTAATTAAACAAGAGCTTATGGATTTCAGAAGCAAATCAACTCATTTACAATAATACAAGTACAGCACAGCCAGAAATAATGTAGTTGTGCAGAAGGGCTGAATTTAAAAATAAATGTGTGATTGTAATCTCCAGATGCTGCTCTGGCTTGCTGGGCATTATCCCAGAGAAGTGGGTAGGTCTGATACATGAATAAAAATGAGTGTCTTTGGCACAGGCTGAAATCTGCAGTGGGCACGGGCAGAAAGGTCTCTGTGTGCCAGGCTGCCCGTCTGCCGAGCCCTGGAGGAAAACCTGGCTCTGTTCTGCCAACCTCCTGCTCCAAGCCACATCCCACCAGGGCTTGGTTTCTGCATGGGAAAAATCATTCCTTAGTGGCAGAGGCCAATGGGGCATTCTGCTGGTGTTGGCTGGGAGAACAAAGTCCAGGGATGGGCATGGAGGGATGGGCATGGAAAGATGTCCAGCTGACATGGAGGAGGGGATGAGTGAATCCCTGCTCCCCAGGCCCCCCTGCACCAGGGATGAGGTGAACCCCTGCTCCCCAGTCCCCCTGCATCAGAGATGAGGTGAATCTCTGCTCCCCAGCCCCTCCTGCACCACAGAGCTGACTGAGAGACATGCAGAGAGAGCTCCTACTGCAGCTTCAACCTGCCCCTTTCCCTGAGGCAATCCTGGTCTCGAGTGGTAGGAAGAGACTAATTTTTAACCCAAGGTCTAAAGGGAGGTTTACAACCATATAAAATTCTTAACAAGAAAAGATGCACCCCACTGAATCCCCACAGCTCTTGCCAGGGACCCACAAGTGTTGCATGTTGGGTAAGGCACAGCCCTCCAGAGATGGAACAGGAAGAAGCAGCAGCACAAAGCTATTTGGAACAACAAAATGAGCAATCCATTATCCACATCGGGCCCAGCACTCATTCTAAAATAGGTGTAAAAATGCATCAAGATGCCAGCCTGATTTCCTTAACTGAGTCTGTGCCCCTGAGGTCGATAACAAGGAGGAGAATGAGCACATTTTTGCACGACTCATATTTTCTCCTGTAATACAGGAGACTGTTTTGAGGAGGCAAGAACAAGAGCCTGATTGCCTTTTATTAACCTGCTGGAAATAGCCAAGAACCGTGTTGTGGATTTTGTAAATGTAGCTGTCTTTCTGAATATCCTATCTCTGTGCACCAACAACATTCACTTCGATACCTTCTCTCTCCTATAAACCATTTACAAAAGGGCCCTGATGTGTCAGGACA
The DNA here is from genome assembly GCA_013398075.1 of Notiomystis cincta. Taxonomy (NCBI): domain Eukaryota; kingdom Metazoa; phylum Chordata; class Aves; order Passeriformes; family Notiomystidae; genus Notiomystis; species Notiomystis cincta. The sequence continues at coordinate 186,499 of VZRX01009256.1, read as the reverse complement.
ACACAAATCCCTGTGCTGAAGCAATAACTCCAAGTGGTGAGGGAGGGGGAGAAATGCAGGAGAAGCCTCCAGCTCACCGTGGGGCAAAAGGAACAGCCTTGGATGCAGCTGCAGTGCAGGGTTTTGCTGTGGGGGATACTGCTCCCCACTTCCTGGGACATGAGGGAAGAGGGATTAAGAGTGTATTTACTGCAGTTCCTCCAGGCCTGCAGGAGAAAAAGGTCTGGGCTGTCCAGTTCCAGAGGCTGAAGAAGAAGATTCAATCAGAAAAATCCTCTGGGTTTACAGAAATAATCCCTGAATGACCAGTGGCCATGGACAGACTGCTGTGAAAATTCCATGGGTTATGTTAACAGACACATTTTTGAAAGTCCATTTGAAAAAGCTTAAAAATGTGATACTGGGGGCTTGGACAGTGAGTAACAAATCTGAAATGTCCTTGGTGCAATGAAGCAGCCCTGGCAGGGGACAGAATCAGGTTTCAGAGATGCTTTAAAATGAATACCACACTGGGTTCCCAGCTCTGCTTCTGAATTCCCTTACACAATTTCTCCATTTGCTTTCTGACCTCCATCCCACACTTGGAGCACAGCAGAGCAGCAGTTCCCTGCCTGCCTTGGCTGTCACACAACAGCTCAAAGGGCTTCTTGCCATTGCAACACTGATGCAGGAGAGAAGCTGGATTCTCTCAGTGCCACTCAGCAAGAAAGCTGTTAATTTTTTCCTTTTTGCATATACAACACACTGAAATCGATAACCCTCTAATCTAAATTGTTTCCCTCCACCTTGCTTATCATAGGATGACAAAGCAACACTCCCGTTCCAGAGGCACCACCCACAGCTCCAGGACACTGCTGGATCTGTTCCTCTCAAATCTTAAATCTTACCTTGAAAGAAAGGCTTGATGCTGCTTTATTGTGTCCAGTTCATAGGTGGATGAATCACTCCTTTTCCGTGGCAGCTGCTTCTTTGGATCTTCTCCGTTGCTACGAGGAATATCAATGTTGCTCCTGCTGAGGTGTCTGCTGGCTTCCAGATTAGAGCCACTGGAGCAGTGGCTGTTGTTCACTGTTATTCCAGGAGACAGCAGGTCGGTGTCCTGGGATTTGAAATGGATGGATTTAGATGAATTAAGAATACATCCACATTATAACACCTCCCTCCTCTCCACATTTACCCCAAGATCCAGTTGAGGCCAATACAGAATCTCACACCCAACCGCTCCCAAAGGTGTGGGAGATGCTTCACACCAGAGGGTGAAACATCCCTGTTTAGAGCAAACACACTCAAACTGACACCCTTAAGACATGTCTGCCATTGATAAGGAATAGAGCCTTTGCTGTTTCAGGAGATCCTTACTAAAAAAATGGGGGCCAGCATTACCTGGACGCTCACAATGCTCCCTCGCCGACTGCTGTTCTGGCTCTCGGACACGGTCTGATTGCTGCAGCATAAGGCATCAAATCCCAGGATCCCTCCAACACAGTCCCCTACCAAGCAGACCTGAGACAGGAAACAGGAACATGGGAGGAGAGGGAAGAGGAATAAAAAGGAAATTTAAAAAAAAGCCCCTTGACTTCAACTTAGAACTAACAGTTGGACAGAGCGCTGGATTACAGCTGGACAAGCTGGAGTAACAGGATGCCCAGTGCCTTCATCAGTAAAACTGTTCAGAAATCCATCACTGCCTGCAGGCTCCCATCCTCTCACACAGCTCAGGTGTCCTGGCTGTCCCCACCAGCTAGCTGAGCCCTGAACACAGAGCCCTGATCCCAGTGCTAACTCCAGAAATCAAGCTGGATCCCCCTTGCCAGCTGTCTGTGCTACCTCAGGGAAGATTCCCTGTGCTTCTGCCCATTTGTATCCCGAGGGGAAACAGTGTCCTGCCTCCAAGGGTATGAGCAGAAAGGCACAGTAAAGCACCAAGATCCCTGGGTAGGAGAGAGCTGGCTGCAGAGAAGCTCAGGGTGGATAAACCACATGACAGCAGCGCAGTGTGACAGCTCCTCCGATGTCTCTGCCCTCGGGGGGCTGGGGAGTCACTTTGCTCAGAGGTGTGAGGCTCAGTCATGCTCTTTATGGGGTGCAGGAGCTGCACAGCCTCAAAAAATAAACCCATGGGTTTGACAGCTCCAGCACAAGCTGCTGAAGGTCCTTTAAAGTCAGGAATGCTTGAACAGCCTTGTTCTGCAATGGGGAAGAGACCATGTTTAGTGACAAAGGCAGCAGTCCTGCTCGGGCAAGGTGTGTCATGCTGAAACCTGATTAACTTCACAGCTTTGGAGTTTCATTTCTGAACACAAACTCAGACTTTGCTTTGAATCCCTAAGGTTCAGGAACAGTGCACAAGCAATAATCTCTCCCTCTCAGAAAGAAAGAAATGGAAAGAACAACAGTTCCTTATTGCAGCCCAACACTATCATGTCTCCATCCCTCCTGAGAGATTTAAGGCAAAGAGAATTTCAGAAGGAAATTGCTTCACTTGTTCTCCCTCTGGCTGTGGCCTGAGCAGCCCCTGGCTCACCTGGCCGGTGAAGGAGGTGCCCTCCTGGGATTTGATGAACTCACTGTAGGCCTGGTTGGCTCTGACAATGACAGTGGCCACGGCTTCTTGGTACTGCGGGGAGGACGTGGCGAGCAGGGGGAGCGCAGCGAGGGGAATGTGATCCTGGCTGTTGGACAGGCAGCCCTCGTCATAACTGTATGGGCTGAGGCTGCAGAGGGCAAGAGACAGTGGGGATATGGGGAAAACAACTTGCAGGCAGCACAGTCAAGTGTTGTGGTTCATAAAAAAGAGCCTCAAGACAGAAAGGCCATTTATTCTGTGAATGGGTGAGAGCTTAATAAATCTTTCCCTCCCATCAAACACAAATGTTCAAGGACAACATACTTACACTGACAGAACAACCCCCAGACAAGGAATTAAATCCTCAGTATTTATTAGATTAATTAGAATAAATCAATCTCAGAACTTGTGCTGCGTGATTACTGCATTCACTGCAGCTAAGTATGAAATCGAGACTGAATGCCTTGCTGGTACATTAATAAATGCATTCTCAAAGCATGGTCAGAGCTTCCAATGCTACATGCAGAACACCTCAGGGAAACAAATAAAACAAAATCAACCTCCTAGAAAACCCCACTCCATGAGAAAACAGCATCAACTTACCTGGACACCAAGGAAAATGCTTCGGAGCAGATGGCTGGGCAGGGGACAAGTTTGATGGCAATGTGTCCCAGAGCAGCTGGATAATGCACCCTCATCACTGTGTCAAACACTGTGGTGATGGTGTTGACATCCCCTTGCTTAGAGCTCTGGTCACCACTTCCTGAGTCCAGGATGTTCCCTCCATGGAGCACCAAGAGGAGGACATGGATTTTACTTGGCTGCATTAATGGCTGCACGGATTCATCCTAAGTGAGGATGGAAGAGAGCACATAGAAACACTCATTTTTCAAAGGGGTGTGACTTGTGCTTAATCTATGGCAAATTAATTTATGGCAAAGGCCATTAGATACACCAGAATACAACAGCTGAGAACCTGAGTATTCCTTCTAGGTCTCTTATCCAACACTTGTGCATGCACAAATGTACACACAGCCTCAGCCTGGCTTGTCAAAAGCTGAAGGAATGATGAAAGTCAAAAAAACCCAAAACTGCATAAAATTGTAACCAGGTAAAACATGGCAGCAGTAAAGACATTACTTTTGTGGATTAGGGTGGAAAAATACTGAAATAAGAGATGGATGTTGCTTTTTGTGGGGTGCTGAGCTCAGCTGCAGCAGTTGGCAGTGAAACACATTGAGCAAAATAAACAAATGAGATCGAAGAGGTCTGCAAGAGGCGAGTTACTGGGAAGTTGTGGGAAGATCAGTCGTTGCATGCTTGCCTAACACAGAAGTTACAAATAAGACTTCAGATTTGCCTAAACTGCTGCAAGAGAGGAACTGAAAAGAAAAAAGTTCATGACCCTATACCCAAGGAATGGCCAGCATGTGGTGACTGCTGCACAAACCCAGTGAGGGATTTTAATTTGGCTCTCCAAGTGATTTGCTTATTGTGTTGAACCAATTCCTTGCCTAAACAGAAAGGCTGTAATTTGGGGGAAGGAGGGAATTGTATCCTTATCATTAATGGCCTGCCAGAAGAGCTGTAAATCAAATCCTGATGCCCCAGGCAGGTACAAGAGCATCCATGTGCAAATATTGCAACACAACAGAGCAGTAACTATTTTTAATATCTATTTGCACCATGGCTTTTGTGTTTACAGCTCCCACATGGACTCAAATCCTCCATCTCACACCTGTGGGATCTGTGCAAACCCTTCAGTACCTGACCCCTGTGCTAGGGAGAACATCCTGAGCAACTCCCTGTAGCCACTGAGAGGGGGTAAGGAAAGGGTGGAGGGCAGCAGTGTTTTCCATTTGGCAAATCGTTCTAATTCAAGCATCTTCAGTCACCTGTTGTCCTTTGAGCAGTGACTGAGTCCCTGACAGACCTGCTGGTGGGAGGAAAGCATGCCCAGGCACACATTAGCAGCCTAACAACTAGATTACATTTTTGCCAGATAATGTTAAAGCTTGTCTTACTACACAACCCACCAGAAGTATTAAAATTCTCATCCAAGTCTGTAATAACGATTTTTCCAGACCTCCTGCATAAGAATGGCCCTGAATTATTTAGCACCATTCCACTGTGTTCATGCTTGCTCTTCAAACCTTCCCTGACTCCAGTTTTAGCTCCTGCACAGTGAACCTTTCCCTGGTTGGAGGCCCAGGAGGAGCCCTCAAAGCGTCTCAGCACCTCTCTTGCTTCCAGACAAGTACTTGAAGTGCTCACTTGGAGAATGACATGAGTCACACCAAGCTCAGGTCATGCAGAAGTTTATCAGCACTGATTTGGAGGCACCTTTCAGTTCATTACCCTTTGCTCTGAAGGAAGTGGGGAACTGCTGATTAGCTTAAGGGTGGAGGTAACTATTTAGAACTTCCTTGTAAGATCTGGAGCCTCTTAAAACACCTAAATCCTGAACCACCTTCTGGTGAGGGAAGCTTTTAACCTGAAAATCATTGCAATTGGTGGCACAGGAATTTCATACTATTTTAGCAGACAGCTTGTGAACAACTACAAATAACTGTCTTTTTCATCTTGCTTTGAAGTCTGTTCTTTTTCTAAAATGAAGGCAGAAACAGGAGGGGGTTGAGTTTGCACAGCCCTCTGAGGAAGACAAGTTTCCCACACCATCTTGAGCTCCAAGAGAAATCTTAGGGCTGTGACTTGCTTATTTTGAGGTGGCCAGAGCTGTTCCCCTCCCAGCCACCCACTCTCCTCATGGCCCTTGAGCTCTCACTCTATTATGGAAAAACCAAACCACCATGAACTTACAGCCTGGCACAGAGAGTAATTCCAAAACTCATGACCTTTGATGGACCACTCAGATGTAATGTAGGCACCCTGCAAGGCAGCTGCACCACCTCTGCAGCACAGACAGGCAGCTGCAGTACAAGGCAGGATGAGAACAACCACCCTGGGGTGTCTCATCAGGACTCTGACCTGCAGAGATCTGCAAAGCTGGGCTGGGTCAGTGTGCTGTTATTTATTTATTATTCTGCCCAGAGCACTGCCACAAGCTGTGCTGTAACTGCTTTGCAAACAAGACCCTGAGCAGCTCCACGCTGTGGGGGACAGCTGAGAGCTGTTCTTTGCACCGTGGTGCTGCAGGAACGTGTTCTCCCACTGCCACATCCACGCTTGCTCATCTGGCACTGCAGGACAGCTCTACCCAGCCTCGAGCTGCTCTGATCCCCACAAGGATCATCAGCTTTTTCCTGCTGGATACCTGATGCTGTCTGCAAACTACACAGCATTTTCTGGATGAGGTTCAAAAGATGGGGGGAAAATCCCTGAAATGTGAAGTACACAGGGACACACATGGGGGCTCAGCAGCACCTTGAGACACTGCTCACAGCACAGGGACCCGTCCATGCCACACAGAGACATTCCAGCAAGGAAGGATCTCGTTGCAAGAAGCCAAAGCACTCACCTCGATGATGCTGAGCCTCTCCACGCTGGAGCCAACGTTGTACTCTGCTGATGTCTCCTGGAACAAGTCACCTGGAGGCACAGAGGTGTGAAATGTCAGCGCTGCCAGATGCTCCTTGGCAAAGACACTTTCACAAAGACACTGCTTGTTACAATGCCTCACATCTCCTTCATTATTTCATCAAATCATCTTCTCCCTCCTTCCTGCCCCCTTCCACCTGAGAAGCCTGGGCAATGCTGGGTCATTTATTTTCCAGCAATTTCTCATAACCTGGGCAAGAGCTGAGGGCATTAGTGAGCTCTTCTCTCATTACAGCAATCTGGTACTGCTGCTTTATTAAGGATGGCAACAATGGGAAATCCCTGCACAACTGTCAGAAATGATTGGTTTGTGGGAAAATAAAGGGAATTGCTTGAACTATGCTGGGGAGTAGAGATCTGATGTATTCCTACATCTGTGCCTACACAGACTGACTTTGTACCAGAAAGCCTGAGTGCCACCTTCCACTGTGAATCGCTCTGGCTGAGGAGCTACAGCTTCCTTTCACCATTTCATAATGATGAGCAGAAAATAAAACTGAGGCAGATACAGTCAAGAACAAAGGAAGGAGCAAAAGGAAAGAAGAGCCAGGAGAAATTCAAGTCATTTGAGACAGAGCTGGGATATTTCATCATTATATGAAAGAATCCACACAAAGGAGCCAAACCAACGTGGAAAATAAAAGAAAATCAAAAGCTACCCCAGCTCTCACTGAGCAAATCTTTTTCAGCAGCGCTGGGCAGTCATTTTTATGCTCTGCCTCAGCTTCTCCCTTTGTGAGACGAGGCTAACAAGTTTTACCTTGTTCAGAATGAGGCTGTGACAATTGCCTGGAAACACTGTAAAATAGCACATGCAGTTTGTACTTGGAAAAGAATTACCCTGGACATCATCGCATTCGGGGGTTTCAATTTTATCCATCAGATCATTGGAACTCCATTTGGTTATTTCTTTCGGGAACATTTCCTCATTGTCAGACAAGTCCTCTAAAAAAACCACATTTTTTTGAGAGTCACACACACAAAAATATGTATACAGACAAGAGCAAAGAACAGGATTTTAAATGGAACCAAGATCCCACAACCAACTATGCAATCTATAAGCATTTGGATAGCTTAAATCAAAATAAACCATAAACTTCACCAGCTTTTGTTATACAGAAACCAAAGCACCTTTTGGAAAGTAAACAAAATGTTTTAGTTGCACAACTTAAACAAACAAAACTCCTAAAACATGGGAAAAAGTAACTTGGATTTTTAATGCTACCATCTAAAGTACCACGTTTGGCCTTTGCCTTGCTGTTCTCTCTGGTGGTGCTAAGGCAGCCAAAATGCTCCAGTAGAGGAGAGGACAAGCAAGGATTCCCACTGGGATCCTCCCAGATCTGTCTGAGAGCTGTGGGATTTCTTTGGGGGAAGCAGGGACAAGGATCACTGTTCCTTATAGGACCAAACATCTAAACAGGCAGGAGCAATAAAGGGAATCTGAACTCCCCAGGCTGACTCCCTCAGGAGATGAGACACAGAGCATGGATCTGCCATTTCCTTCCTACCTCAGTATCTTCAAAATTTCCTGGCTCAGTTCAACTACAGTCAATAAAAAATAAGGGTCCCAAAAATATTATGTTCTTAGAAGTGTAATTAAAAGGAAGAAACATACAAAGGGGAGCTCTCCTTTCTCTCTCTTTTTTTTTTCCACTGAGGTTGTATCTTTTGCTGCTACGAAGGTTAAGTGCTTTCTAATTTATTTATACTTCTGTGCTTAGTATATCTTTCCTGAAAATTTTGGGCTTGTAAATTTAATAAAGAGTTATAAATGTAATAACAGCAGTAATTACAGATGTCTTGAAGATCTAAAAGCTGTAATCTTCAGAGTCCCAGACTAGGATTTCCCCTTTCTTATTGCCGTACAGTTACTAACAAAATAATTAGCTAGAAGAATCCCACAATGGGGAACAGAAAAAGGTTATGAAATATATTAATCTTTTCAGCAAATCTGAGCAATAGCTTAAAAGAAAATTATATGAAGGGCAGTAAGTGAAGATCCAAGCACGGCCTGATTATTTTTAGGAGTTTCTATTTCAACTTTGACCATAAAAAGAGAGCAACCTGGAAATTTTGCACCAGCATGCCATTTCCTTTTTCAGCCATGGAAAAAATTTGAGTAAATCCCAATTTCCCTGCACACAGGAGTGTGGAGCTGCCTGTCCAGGGCAAGTGGAAAGTGCAGGCCTGTAACACATGTGCTGGCAGGGAATTAAGAGGACGATTGCACTCAGAGCTCCTCCAGCAACTTAATCTAAATATTAAACTTAATTCCTTGAGAGGTCTAATTACAGCCCTTACTGCTGCTCAAGTGATCCCTGAATGGGATATTACTCCCATTATTAGCATTTATTACAGGATAGATATTCGATATTACTGTACTTGTCACCATCTTCACCAGTGAATGAGGGTGAGTGGGAAGCTGGAGACAAGGAATCTTCTCGGGCTCAGGTTCCACCCACTGCACTGTGAGGAAATGTGTGTGTGTGTATGGGAAGCACTTCTGAGGAACTCTGCTGGCTGTTGACTCACATCCTGAGCCGTGCCAGTTCCCATGGCACCGACCCCGGCGCCATGAGCCGCGAGGGAGCCTCGTCCCGCTCACAGACCCGGAGCCTCGGCGGGCCAAGGGGCACCGAGAGGTCCCTCTTGGGGATGGGGCTCTGCTCAACTGCACACACAAGCCAAGGCTTTGACTCATGAGCAAAAATCCCACCAGATTTAGGCAGACTTTTCAAACCAACCGTGCCGACCACAGAGGACAAACTGTGCCTACACAGAGACTCGTGGCTGCTCAAAGGAGAGCAGCTGCTTTTACTCTTAGCAACCTCCTACAAGTATTGCAACAGAGGTGCACAAGGCTTATTTTTGCTAAGTCCCCTTCCCAGGCCTGTGAGGAGCATGCCAGGGATTCCCTGGGGCCCTGGATCTCAGGCAGAGCTGTCTCCATCTCAATTTCATTACCGAGTAATTAAAAAGGCAAAAAGCCTATGGATAACGACGGTACCATTTGGGTGACTCATTCCTCTTCCCTTTTATTTATATTGCTCCAATAAATCCCTCACATACTTGTCATAAATGCTACATAAGTTAATAAATACACCTAAACTAAGTTGGCCCTTCCCTTTCCTGGCAGGGGACACACATTTATCCCAACTGACACGTGCTCCTCTTGTGCAGGTCACGACACTAACACACCCCTTTCTACCCCCAAATTGGAGATCCATGCCTAAACACTCATGGGAGAACTCTTCTGGAACATGACACTATCAATTTTGGAGGTTGGACTTCAGTTGAGCATCAGCAAAATTCTGTTTTGCAAAACTGGGGTGTCATTTTTTAACAACTGCGTTTCCTAACTTCATCAGCAGATATTGCACCTCTCACTTCCATCAGATCAGCTGGGAGGAGAGTCCATCTGTTGTCAATAGAGACAGAGCCCTTCAGGCTTAAATTTACATTAAGTACAATATATAAAATGAATGCAGTGGAACAAAGCTTCTTTACACACTCATGCACAGAGGAAAACATGTAACAATGCTCTCTTAATACAGATAACCAAAATTACTTTGAGAATTCTGGAATCAACACTGACTGATTTTGGCACCTGAAGTACCTTGTTGCATTCGCTGTTGTATTTCGTGGAATGGGAGAATGAGGAGTTAATAAAGGCAAATTTGGGTCTCTTCAGGCCCAGACAGGACAATTAATCATACCTCTTACTGATTAAAAAACAAATTAGAAAAATAATCAGTCACAGTGAATCATTAGGACACACCCACAGCCAGTTAGTACTGCTGGATTTCACTCACGCTCATTTGCACCAAATAAAATACAACCCCTAGGGCTAAGGCTGTTCAAGATCCCCTCAAACAGCTCAGACTGCACCTGAAATGGTGCTGCATTAATGTAAGAGTCTGCTGGCTGATGCTGGAAGAAGCAGCACCGTGGTGGTTAGAAAGGAAAAAGACTTCAAAGCAACAAAGTCTCGCTTCCTTCCCTGCTCACCCCCCGCCCTTCATGCCTTCCGTTCTCTTACCCCACCATTTCAGGGAAGAAACGATGGTGATTTAGGCTCCACATACCATGTGCATCAAAGAATTCATCATCTGAGCTGTCATCTGAATCCCTGGCAATGCTCTGCATCCTCCACTCGGAGATACTATGGCGCGAGGGACTTGCTGGAAAAAACAAAAACGCCTTATGCGAAACGCGACATCGACAAGACGGAGAGTTCCCAACATGATCTTTGCTGGAGGAAGAATCATGTGTTCTCTAAGAAAATTCACTGCTGCAATATTAAAAAACACAAAACCCCGATGATGCTGGTGTGATGTCAGTGCACCGCTTTACAGATCCTGTTTGTTTACTGTTGGTAGAACCTGCCAGCAAGATGCTACATTAAAGCAAAGCTGCTTGGATCACTCTTCTGCTATTTTGAATGGCAGCTATTTATAATTGTTAGTAGGACGTGCAAAATCAGCTGGGTTTTAAAGTTTGCAATTAGGAAGGAAGCAGGCTGATTGGAAGCTCTCTCCGTGCCTCTCATCAGCACACAAACCATGCCTCTGCTTCGCTAACTTTCGGTGGGTAACTGAGCAGAGCAGCCTGGAGAGGAATAATCTGTTTTCTGGAAGGAAATTGCTTCTACACAAATTGGATTAGAGATCTATTTAAACTTTAAACTTGAATGATTTAAACAACATGCTATCTGACTACTTCAAAGGGAGCTGTCGGAGCAGCGGTCCTGACAGAGCAGGGAAAAACCCCAAAGTCCTTTTAGTGCTGTTTGCCCTCCTGTTCTCACACCTACTCGCTCCCTTTCACTTTCCCCTCCAGAGTTCTCTGAGCTAAATATAAACACATTATGCTTTCTTCTTTTCTTTTTTTTTCGGATATAATTTAGCAACCAGCCAGCCAGGGCTCTTCTTGGCTGAAGTTGTCACAGAACAGCCTCCTGCTGGAGGGAGCGCTGTCCAGAGAACGATGGGAGAGAGGGTTTGTCTCCTCAGAGCACACAAAGAGCTCACAGCAGCCACCTAACCCAGCAAAAACCTGAGGAGACTGACAAGTTCTCATTTAGAATATACAAGAGCCCCAAAGGCTCCGGTTACTGTGACAGCCGCACGAGCCGTTCCGTGCTATTGTTCCAACAGAGTTGAATATGTAAGGAAAATCCTTCTCATCTCCCACCCGGCAGTCACATGGAAGGAGGATGGAGCCCCTGTGCAGAGTCATGTAATTGCAGCTCAGCAGCCCCCAGCAGCCCACCGCCCACCCCTCGGGAGCAGCCAGCGAGGAGGTGGCGGAGCAGAGCTAATTCACGCTGGAGTGACGTCAAGGCACTCGCTTAAGAGCTGCTAAAAATAGAGCACCTAATAACACATGGGATGGCAACAAGGGTCCTGCCATCGCCAGAGGTCTCGCTCAGGTGGTGGAGAAAAGGAGAATCTCTTGGAGAAAAGGCGTTTTTATTCAGCTGGAGGTGGTGGTGTGTCGAGACAGCCCTCCTTGCTTCCATATGGTAATGTGCTGCCAGCATGAAGGAGGATTAAAATATCTGCGTGACGTACTTCCCAGCACATCACAATTAATTTCTTTCATTACTTTTCCTTGTAAAAGCTGAGACGTTCTGCAGTTGAAAAGAAATCCACGCTTTGCCCCCGGTGAAAACCTCCAAGTGAAATCCTGAGAGGTGTGAAAACTCCAGCTCCCAGTGAACATTCAGCAGTGGAAGAGGGGGTTTGTGCAAAGAGCATAATGGGGAGATGGGTGCATCAATATAAAATCCTGGTGCTGGCTAAGTAGCCAGTATTTTTATCTTTATGCAGTGATTTATGAAGCATCTGGTAGGTTCTTCCCTGGGGCTCACTCGAGTGAGTCATCACAAGGTAAAACTACTGCTCCTCTCTCATTCACCCCACGATGAAATCAGTGATGGAGTGGGAAATAAAACTGGAGACTCAACTCCCGATATTTAGTGCATATGATAGATGGAGAAGCTTCACTCACCCAGATGTTTCCTTCCACCATCACTGGAAGAAATGCTTCCCCTTGGGGTTTTCAGAAAAATCAAGATTGGTTTTTTTTCCCTCTTGCAGTGAGAGCTGCTATTTCCCTGCTACCAGCAGCACTTGGCTAAACAGAGAGGGAATTGCTGAAGGTTTGAATCTTGTGGCTGCAACTCACCAGGGATTCACCCCTTTGTACAGAACAGTCCAAAGAAGGGAAGAGTTCAGTACAACAAAATGAGGTGAGTCCCAAGGGAGAGGTGAGTAACAAAATCCAAGACTCAGAGCTGAGTCCTTACAGGGTTATCCACAGCAGAGCTTTAAACATCAAAATCCTGAAAGCTTCCTGAATGGTGTTTCAGAGGAAATGTAGACATGATCCACAGTCCCACCTAACCCCAGGGTGAGGTTTTGTCTCCAAACAGCTACTGCACACCAGCAGCAGGGGAAGGCAGCAGCCCCCACACATCTTTGAGGGTTCCTGCCTTAATCTCCCCAGCAGCTGACGAGATGTTTCACTGTGTGCAGCCCCACGGAGCCAAACACCCCTCCTGCAATGACAGGCATTTGGTGCACAGAGCCCTGGCCAAGGAGCACAGGTACCTGCTGTGACACAGGTATCAAGGATAAGCAGATATCCAGAAGGGAACACCATAGAGGGGCCTTATAAAGCCACCAGTGGCTCCTGGGTAACAAGGACTAACTCTGTGCTGCTGGTTGTCTGGTGAGCCCCAGTGCTGCCAGCCAGCTCCTGGCCTGGTCCTCTGTGGTGTTTTCACAGATTCTGTGCTTTTGACACTGGCAACAACTCTGCCATGTGACACTGAGTCACAGTTAGGGGACAACTAGAAACATTCCCAAACCCAAAGCACATCACCTGAGAAGATGGAGCTTGTGGCACCAGCAGAGAAGGCCTCTGAGCTAGCAGGGCTCACAGGACAAATACACACTGTCCCAAAGGCACCTGCCACAAGGAGACAGGGTCCAACCTCCCAAAAGCCCAACCTCCACGAGTTCAGAAGAGCAAGGCATAGGCAACACCTCACCTCCTCTCTTTGAAGAGCGTGAGGACTTGGAGGAGGTGGACCATTGCTTGGTGAGCGACCTGCCGGAGGCCGCGTCGCTGTTGGCAGAGGCGTCCTCGGTGTCAGCAGGTGACCCCGTGCTGGGCTCCACGTCCTTCTCCACAGGAGTGTCCTTGACCCCGTGCTGCTCAGCATCATTCTCACCACAGAACTGGGCCATCTTCTGGGCCAGCATCAGCTGGGCCTCCTTCTCCAGCTGCCGGATGTCCTCGATGGTGAGCCCGTACCACTCGTCCTGCCAGCACCAGGCCTGCCGGTGGGCCCGGACCATGACCTTCCTCAGGCCTGCAAAGCCAAAATGTCTCTGTCACCACAGCTGCCACTGCAGGAACAACGTGTTCCCCCCCCAGAGCCTCCCAACACCAGGGCAGGGACGTTACAGGGACATCCCACCCCAGGGCTGCGGTGAGGGACCTTTACACAGCCAGGGGGGCAAACTGTGCTTCATGTACTTTATCTCCTCCAATCTTCCTAATCAACCACGCACTGAAAAATCAGCCACTGCCACTGCTTTTAACTTGGGAAGGGATTTCCTGATTTTGGATGGAAGACTTTGTCCTGTGGCTGCCTGCTCCACCAAGGAGGAACCACACACAGACCACAGTTTCAACTCCCTGAAGGTTCTAGGAAGTTGTACCATTTGGATCCCATCTTCAAAGTGAAATATGTAACCAGGAGTAGAAAAAAAAAAAAAAAACCAACAAACTACTGGTTTTTTTTTAATCCTGGAGAGTTTGGAGTCATTCCTGGATGAATGCTCCACAGCCCTCCCCAATTGTTACATGACAGAAGCACATCCCACACCCAGCAGCGCTAAGACCAAAACCTTTCCTTTCCTTGGAAACCTGTTTTCTGCACCTGGTTTCTATGTGTCAGTAAAACAGCAACACAAATGAGAGCTCCTGAGATAATGGGATAGAAAGCAAAGTAAGAGAGGGAATAAAGACGCCTTATTTTGCAGATACCATCTGTCTTCTGCTGCAGGAGAAAAATGGACTGGGTAAAGCCAATTTAAAATATTTCAATGTATCACGTATCTGAAAGGAAGAACGGCCTCAGTATCAACACACAATGCACCTGACAGGCAGCAGATACTCTCCTCAAGACTTAGTCTCACCCACTAACATCATCACACCCCTAAGACTTTTAAAACATGAGAGTCACTCAGGATTTTCACCAATAGTATTCCTTAAAAGCTCACAACAGGTCAAAACTCCAAATTGCTGTTCATTCCTGATGGGATCACCCAGCAGTAATGATGCTTTTAAAGCTTCTGTAAATACTGACCAACTGATCCTCAGGACCCTTTCTGATAATAAACAATCAATTAATATTGCCCCATTTAATTACTAGGAAACTGAGGCAGAGATGAGTTGAAGGACAAGCCAAAAGCATCAGTGGGATTTGTTGTCAGTGGGATTAAGAAAGCATTAGAATCATTTCAGTTTTGGAGCTCTCTAAGCAGCACCACAAGGAAAGACGTCCCTCATAAACCCTCTCTCCATCTCCAGGAGCATGGCCAAAGGGGGATGGATGGTCCCACCATGGGCAGGGTTCTAAGGTGCTTCCAGCAACACAGGCTTCCCTGTTGTACAGAAAACCTCAGATCCCACTACTGCCACAGTTTCTGTGATGCTCAGCCTAAAGATCCAATTTGTTTTCAGCAATCACTTTCTGTTTGTTTCCCTGAACACACAAAAAGTGCATTTTTATGTATTTATCTCCTTCCAGGCCTGAGCACTTTATTGTGTGTTCTGCTCTTTGGTCAGTCCTTAATGCCACCCAATCCCAAGCCAGGCTATCAGGAGGAAGTGGCCACTGAGATCAGCAGCTAATGCCACAGACCAGCTCAACCTGAACTTCATTTACACAGTAAGATTAAATCTATCAATATTTGATGCATTTTGCTGACTGACTTTCAGAAGGGAGAGGCAAGTTTGAGCCAGCAGAGTGTGACCTTCTGAGGCCAGAATGACAGCCCTCAGCAACTTAATTCTGTTCAATTCAGAGTTATTTCCCATGCCAGATTACTTTTTGCAGAACTACAGGAGAATATTTTAGCCTCTTCACCTCCTGTTATGATTGACAACCAGCAGAGCTTAAAGACCAAGATTAAATTCACATCACACCCACAGTGAAAGCCAAGAAAACATTTCTCTTTGCTGTCCCAAACACCACAACCACTCTTTGGACTTCCACACCCACAGGGTCCACTTCCAACTTGCTTGAACACCCTGAAAATAAGACTGTGGTCAGACACAGAAGTGAATGTTGCTCCCACCCCAAGGCTTCCCCCGTTCAAGGGCTCAGCAGGCTCCACTCTTGCTCCTGGATCCAGCCTTGATGTATCAGAGCACCAACTCCTCAGAAATTCTCTATGTAGAGGCACAGATGCCACCGACCACGTATCTCTGTTTTAATGGACTAACTTCACAGGGAACATGAAAACCACTTGGGGGTAAAAAAAGCCTCTTGAAGTTCCTCTCAGCCTTCTCAGATCTCAAAAATCGCCTGCACTGCTTCCTGCCAACCCACAGACCTCCCCATGTGCCCTGCTCACATCCCTTTGATTAGACATCCCAACCCACCCTTCCTTAAAGCTTTGCTCCTTTGAAAAGAGGATGGCACTACAGGGCTTCACAGCTGGTGTGCCTCCACCCCTCCAGGTTAGTGAAGAAGTCCAAAGGACAGATTACTTTCCCAGCATCTGGCCTTCACCTGGTTTGTGCCAGCAGTGCTGCATTTCTCTTTCTTAAACACGAGGAGAAAACCTGGGGGAAAATGAGGCTGTGCAGGTACAAAAAAATGCAAAAATAAAAGTCCTGGCTTGTAGAAAAGGCTTCAGTGCTAGGGAAGAGACCTTAAGGGGCTCCTCTGTGCACAGCAGTGGGCACATCACTGAATTCCTGCCCAGCCTGCAGCCACAGCCTCCCAGCAGAGACCCAGGGAACACAGCAAGTGCCCCACACAGGCACAGGGAGCCAGGATCCAGCTACAAATGACTGATCTCACCTATCCAGACATTGCTTCTCTCCCTGTGCAGTCGAAGAAGACAAGTCTCAAAGCATATTTTTATCAAGATCTTAAGAGAAGAACAAGGTTTTTATTGAAAAGTGAAAAGGAGGGGAGACACCAGACCCAGGAGAGAATGTAATTGGGAAAAGCTCTCTTTGTAACAGATGTCCTTCAGGAGAGTGCTGAGGGAATCTGTGGCCCAGCTGGCTTTCCTTTCTCTCCCTGGAAGGAGAGAAGGTGTAAACGTGTCCTGCTCAGCCACAGAAGTCCCTGTCACACACTGCCCCAGCTGCAGCACAGCTGGAAGTTTGCCTTGCCAGCAGGTTTCCCCCCTCCCTTCCACCCAAGCTTATCTGAGCCTTCTTTCCCAGAATCAGAGGAAAATCCCACAGTCTCATCAGGCACCTCACCAAAGTCACCCAGAAAAAATGGGAATATTTTTTTTTACAAGGATGCAGGTAGCAGCTGATTATCAGTCATTAAGCAGACTATCATTTCTCCAGAGTGCAATGCTTTGTTTAAAAAAACAAGCAAACAAGAACACCACACGTGCACAAATGTGCAGGCTGAGTTCAGAGCACCCGTTGTCATGTGTTGATTTAATTACTGTAACATTTCCCACTGTGCTGTGCAGAAAGATCATCTGTGAAGAGCTGAGCAGGGTGCAAACATTGAAATAATTTGGTTTCCAGCTCACCACGTCAACAACTCAGAGGCTGGTTGAATCCATGAGGTGCTGACTCCTGTAAATTATTTGTGGTGATGGACTCCATCACACCAAAGGAAGTGTAAATGACCATTAGACAAGCCAGGACAGAGAGGAGTCTTCATGTGAATTTAAAAAGCTTTGGTCTGTAGTTCTGGGCTTGTTTTTCAACGTGAAATAGAAATAGTAAATGTAATAAGAACTCAATGGAAATCAATCAGAAACCCACCAACAAATTCTGTTCCAAATACCCTCAATATCCAAATGAAGCAACTGTTCAGATACCCATTGACTCTGTAGCCAGAAGCAACTTCCCAAATAATTTTATAATGCACTGTCACAATTTCCTGACAGCAAACACAGGATGCCTGTCTGTGTGCAACACTATTTCCCTGACAGCCACACCAGATCCCATTACCTTGTCAAGTACAGTCCAACCAAAGGCCACCTGCAGTTCCACCTGTTTGCTTCCCTGCCCTCACAAAGAAAATCCTGTGGTCACATCCACATCACATCAACTGCAACCTGCCCTCCCTTGGAAAGACAAAACTCTGCCTTTGGGATCCAGTGGGCAGTGGATGAACTTAGTCATTTGAGTGCTTTAGTGAAGCCAAAGTTCTGCTAAAGAGCTTTCCAAAACCACTTCACCACTGTGCAGCAATTTGGGCATATTTAGCCTAAGACACAGTGGCTTAGACAAAGCTCCAGTTACTGGGATGGAACACACTTTGCCACAGTATATAATTAATAACCCATACACAGTCAACACACTTGTTTAACAACAAAAGACTCAGAGCCCACATGCACCATTAGGAAGCAAGTGGGAGCAGAACATTATGCAGTGCCAGTCCAATTAAACTTAAAATCTATGGAAAGGAGTAAAAAAGCATACAAATATTACAGCCAAGTAGACTAATAGCCCACAATCACAATTTTAGTCTGTGTCTCAGGCTGTCAAAGCACTGAGTAACTGTCCAATTAGTCATGGGAAAGAATGGCTGCTGCACTCAGTGCGAGTGAGAACGTTTCAACGCCGTCCCCCAGAGTTCCTCCCCCTGTGCTCAGCAGCCCTTCCACATCTCACAAGCCATCCATCACTTACCTCAAACCTGCTCTTTTTTCAACCCATTCTCTAATTTTAGTTTGCTCCTCTAAGCATTGCTCCCCATTGGGCAGAGTTTGGATCCTGCAGTTTGTTTCTGCCTCCTGTTTTCTTGCTGGCTTGGTGACCCTGCACAGGGTGGGCTAACTCCCCAAGAAATAAATTTGCACGAGTTGGGAACAGAGGAACCAGGAGGAAAATGCCAAGGAAGAAGGGGCTGACCCACCACAACATTTCTGGCTTCTGGGAGCTTGGCTCACTGTCAGGTGAACAATGCACAAAGGTCTCCATCTGCTTTTGGCCACCAGCTGAAAACCCCACAGGGGGATCTGCATCTAAGCCTGGTCAGTCCTGTTGTAACCACATCCTTCCAACTTAATCATCCTCTTACACTGCTGGCTTTGGTACAAATGCTGTGGCACTTTGCCCACTCGTGGCCTCCCCACGGCTATCCCAGGGCAGGGGGAGGCCTCACAGCTCCTGCAGAGGCCCCAAGCTTTTACTTTCACTCTTCACTCACTCTGCTTTGTCTTGCCTAAAAGACTTTCCTGATTTCATGCATCTTAACCACTTTGAAAAACACTATTTGCCATCTTTATAAGAGAGTGGAAAAGCTTTTGAAAGGTAGACAATGAGCTGGCTCTGCTCTCTGCAAAGCCTCAATCAAGAGGGAAATGGCAGGCAATCTTTCAGGGAATACAAAAGCAATGTTTCTAAGGGACCACAGTTTAATCTATGCCAAACACCTCTGAACAACTGGAAGAGTCACGTGCTCCCTTTTCATTTAACAGATACAATGGAGTTGTTATTCTGCCCCCGTGTTTTCCAGCACACACTAAATTAACCCCTGTCACCGAAACTCCAGGGGAGTTCAGTGCAGAAAGGCACTTGTAACACAGTCTAGAGCAGGTAAAAACCCCCATCTCTGCAGAAAGAAAAGCAAAGTAGCTTTGAGAAAACAGCCTGTGAGCATTCAGAGAGAGGTGCACACTATTCTCCACTGCTCTATCAGTGGTTTTCACATTAGCTCTCAGGAGCATGGTGTGACTGCAAAGAGCTTGAAAATTACTTATGCTAGAATCAGGCACTTCATGAAGACTTGCACATGAAAAGCAGAGTTGCAGAGGTCATGCAGGAGGATTTCCTGTGCACAGGAAGGTGGTGGCATCCTCTACACAGCCTTTTCTTGGCCTTCTCTTTGCCACAGCTCTGCTCTTTCAGATGGGAACGCTCCTTTAAAACACTATTTAGGTTTTCCACTTGCCCATAGATCCTGTCATTTGTGGCAAGGCTCAGAAACTGTATCAGGTGTTTTATAGATTTTCTGCAAAGAACAAATTACTGCCAGCATTGCCACCACTTGTACTGTCTCCACGTAGTTACTCAGACACATCCAATTCCTCCTGAAAAGCCCTGACCTAAGAATGATGCATCCATCAAAGCAGGACATTGACTCACAACTCAGAGCCACACAGAGACCCACCAGGCCTGTCACAAGGCAGGTAGAAAGTAGGGATGCTCCAGGGAGTGGTTTCCTGGAAGTACTCAGGACTCTGAAGTGAAGCTTATTTCTTTAGGCAGCCCTTCAGGATGGATTTTGGTCACAATAAAGAAGACTGACAGAATTTAAAAATGATCTGGCAAGTTTATCTTAAA
>VZRX01009256.1:86320-166757 GCA_013398075.1 Notiomystis cincta | reverse complement strand
AAATAATCTGGCAAAGTTTTCTTAAAAAAAAAAAAAAAAAAAAGGAGAATGTGAGATCTTGCCTTGCCTACACAGGACTTGAAACCTTTTCAGTGGGTACCTGTGGTTTGCATTTGTACACACCACAATTGTGAGTGATAAAATAACAGGATTTTTTCTGAGCTGACCCATAGAGTCATCAGATCTGAGAATCTCTTCACAGACGTGTCTTGGAATGTGATGCATTGCACACACCTCACCTCCATGTTTCAATTCAGTGCAAACAGTAAGGAGTGGACTCTGCAGGGCCATAAATGCTCACCAACATCGTGGATGAAGCGCTCGATTTTTGACTGCATCCCCCAGTATCTGAACTCCACTTTACACAGTTTATATGCACACATGATGGGGTATTTCCCAGGGTTGTTCTTGTACTCCTGAATCCAATCTTCTGAGAGGGGCCCTCTTTTAGTCTTCACTGATTTATACAGTTTTGGATCCTCCTCAGCTTTGTATTCATGGGGAGGGATAGGATCTTTAACAATATCAATAGGATCTATAGAAACAGAATGGAAACAGTTAGACATTTCCTTTCCCTGAGCAAAACAAAAACCCATCATTTTTCGTGAGTTATTTCTGTTTTAGTAAGTACCAGAAGCATTACAGCAATTTAGTTTCTTTTTTACTTACACTTAAACAACTGATATTTAAATTGTTTATACACTGCTGCTGGGCAGAGATCAGCTCTGCCAGAGCAACGAGCACACACAGTTCCAGCAAACAGAGGCTTTGCTCCAAAGAGATGTTTTTGCCCACAGTAAGTGCAGATCCACAGCACCCTGGCAGCTCTGCACACTCTGCCTTTCCAGCTCCATACAGATCTGCTGCACATTCCACCTCCCAGCTTTTCTAATATCACTCACAGTGCTGCAGCTATCTCAGCCAAGACAGTTAAATACACCTGCCCTGCTATGGAATAGACATTACCCATGGAAAATCTTATCTTTGGCTCCATCAGAGGAGGGCACTGCTAACTCCTCATCTGCTATTGTTAGACCAGATGTACTGTGGAAAGCAGAAACTTTAACTAAAGTCCTAATTAACAACCCAACAATGGAGAAGTGGAAGCTGCAGAGGGAGTGGAGTGAATGAATGTATTTTAAAGACCTGCAGTCTCCAGAGCTCAGCAGAAGCATCTGAAGTTTGGACTGAAGGGCAGGATCACACTTGCCAAGAAGTGACAGCTCTGTGACACCTCTCAGTGCAGTGGTGGAACTCAAGTCTGCTCAGCAGTGAATCTGGTCAGACAGGCCCAGGAATGAGGAGAGCTGAAGTGAAGTACAAAAGTCCTTTTTTTGAATTACTTTTGCCTTTTCTCATTAATTCCTTACATCAACTCAATCTTCTAGAGACAGCTGTGAAGTGAGTGTTAACCTGCATGAGGGCAGGACTAAAGGGAGAGGGAACAAAAATTAAATGCACCTTCATGCTTCAAAAGTGCAGATAGGAATAATTTTCATATACATGAAGGAGCCACACAAATAAACAACAGCATTTTCACAATTATACAGCTATTTTTTTCCTCTTCTGTGGTAATTTCTACTTATTACCCCCAAATCATTAGATGTCTTACTCCTCTGGGGAGCTGCATAAATAAGATGGAAAGACATCAGCTTAAATTTACAGATGGGGGATTCAAATTAAGCCTAGAAGAGAATTGTGGTATCCTCACTCTACTGGATGTAACCCCACCTGCAGTGACACTGACAGGGGTGCAGGTGTGTGTTTAGGGGGGATGGACAGGCAGATAGACACACCAAGAAAACAAACAAAAAAAAAAGGCAAAAAAGAGGAAAAAGTAGAGGAAAAAGGCTATTCACCTAAAATGGTTTGTCTTTTTTCTGCAGCAGAAAGGTTGAACACGTTGTTGTGGTCTCCTGGGTCAGTTTTGTAGTAGGTCTCGATATCAATAGAGAATTTCTCCACAAAAGGACACGTGTACCTGGGAGCAGAACACAGTGTGGAGTAAATCAGCCTCAGAGCCCAGCCAGCCTTCACTCATGTCTTCCCTCAGACATGCTTAAAGTACCAACTGTATAAATTAAACAGATTGTTCTTTAATAACTTCTTAAGACAGGAGCTCACCAATTTTCAGCAAGGAGATAAATTCTGGGTCCACTAAATTAAAAAGTTGTGACACAGATACTACTACAAGGGCACCCTGGAAATGCACCTGTGCAAGGAGAAAAGCAAAGCTCCTGCTTGGAACCTATGGCAGAATAAAATATGAACTAGTTCTGTGCAGCACAGGTTTCCTGGCCAACTGATTGACTCATAGGCATTTCAAGAGAAGAAATAAAAACGACTGAAAGTGAACTTTAATCACTTAAAAGTCAGGCAGCTCCTTTATATTCAGTCACTGGCAACAGCCCATATGAAAATATCAACTCCCCACCTTCCCAGGATTGATGGTACTTCCAGAGACCAGCTAAAATAGACCCAGAAAACTTTTCTAGATTTTTCATAAAAGTCAAAATACCCATTAAAACCTTTTTATTATGAAAGATGACAGGAATACCAGATTTGTAAATCTGAAAAAGAGCAAATGCTCTAAACTGGAGTAACTGGCACAAAGGTTATTTATTCCAGGGTACTTGAAGCCCTCCCTGACAACATCAGCAGAAATGAGGAGGTCTCAGAGGGCTCCACAGAGCCTCTGGCTCTCTTCTCTCCTCAGGGTGAAAACCATAGGATTCAGGTTTGTTATTTTCTGGTTAAATGACAGACAGTCCCCAGAAAAGAAGCACTGTGGTTATTTATTTATTTATTTATTAAGACTTTTCTTTCCCCTGTACAACTGCATCCTGTCTTCCCTGACAGCATTCAGCATGACATCTGTCCCAGCACCGTGCACATTCAGAGCTTCCCTGAGCTTGCAGAGATCTGCAATGTTAAGCAGAACACAGAGTGCAGGATACAAGACTAAATAAAACCCATTCACGATTCCCCAGGCTCTGACAGACGAAACAGCTCCACATTTTACAGCAATGAGCCACAAATTCTCAGGCAGGTGTGGAGTCAGCCCAGGCAAATTCCTGAGATCCTGCACCGCACAGGAATTTTAGGGCTTGACCCCATCTGCCCTCAAGGACCTGATTGGAGAGGGAAATGCTCCTGCCAGAGAGTGACATCCAACCCTCCCTTCAACACAGGAGAGCAGCTGGGGACGCTTGGCCCAGTTTACCTTGTCCTTGTGTAAGGATAAGCATTCCAGGATTCCTCCTCGACGCGCAGGGCCGCCTTGGGCAGGATGGAGCGGAACCAGCTGGGGATGTGCATGCCAATGTGGTAAACCTTGTGGGTGTACTGCCCACTGCCCCCCGGGCCATCCACGTAGGGCCTGTTCTCCAGGATCTCCACCCCGCTGCCTTCCCCACATGTCTCCTCTCTGCTCTTTTTCTGAAAGGGAAAAGAGATCACAAACGCATCACAAAAATGTTCATTTTCCAGGGCATCGTTCACGGCCTGGGCTCTCAAAGCACCTGGACACCGGGGATGGTTTCTAGGACTCCTTTTGAGCAGAGCAGAGCTGCAGCAGCACAAAGATTACCTGGCACCAAGATTACCAAACCCAGCGATTATAAAGGTAAAATGTAGAGACTCATCTGGCCAACACAGAGATTTGATTTATTTGGGACCCCCTGAAGGTTTCCATCTGGATGCCCAGTTTGAATGTGGATGTAATGACACCTCAACTCCTGTTCCTGCAACAGGTAACACATCACATCCCAAACCTTGGCTCCAGCTCTCAATCACCCAACAGCACAAAAACCTTTTGCATCAGCAGATGACACAGCTGAGGGGAGTTTGTCCAACCTGGCACATCCCCATGGTGATTTGTCAGCGGGAAGAATCCCACACGCTCTTGGCACAGCAGCAGCTCAGGCTGGACACCAAGGAGAATTTCTTCACTGGAAGAGGTGGAGCCACCACCCCTGGAGGTGCTCAAGAAATGAATGCATGTGGCACTCAGGGCTCTGAGTTGGGGATCAGTCACAGGACGGACTTGATGATCTCAGAGGTCTTTTCCAACCTCAATGATTCCACGATCACGGTGATAGAGACTGTTCTGTGACCCAAACCCACAGGATTTGGGCATTTGTTGCACGTGATCTGGCCCAGCAGCAGCTCTCCAAGAACAGCTTGGAGGCTTTGCTCTGCTAATTAAGATATTTAGAAGAAACAACCCAAGTTTGCCAGAATGATCACTGCACCCCCTGGCAGCCTCCGCATTTTGGCTTATTTGTAGGACTGTCCTTCAGTGACAAACCTGGCAAAAATTCCCTCCATAAAAAAATACTAATTTCAGTGCTTCTAAGACAACCTAGAGGCAAACCAAATATTTATTAATTTCTCACACATTTCAGCAGATTGGATGATGTATAACCTTCATCATTTCCAAACAACAGATTCATTCTGTTAGCATTTTGAGATTATTGTTTGTATTTGAGAGCACAGTACTTTGGAAATTAAGGGAGGAAAGCAATTTTATACCAAGAATCAACTGTGAAATATAACACAATACCAACTCCTCATTTTGGCATACAAACAGTTCAAAGGATAACATGGTTTAACAGAGAGTTATTAATAAGATGCAAGAGATTAACTTCTTATCATTTGAGGACAGGATGTTAAGCCAACAGAGCTGTTTAGAAGTAAATAGTCCTGTTTATAAAGAGCTGTGAAGTGATTTTAAATTTAAACAGCCGTAACTGACAAACCTAAATAACTGACAATCTAAATAATCACTTTTTCCTGCCCCACAAACTGCAATAGAAAAAAACCAGAAAAACAGAAAAGTACTTTTTTACAGTTTATTTCTAACACTCAGCTGGCAGTTCATTAAAGCACACATCCTCTTCCAACAAATTACTGTCGTTCAGTTCTTAAATAAGCACTGACCAAGTCCTGTACAAATATTTATGACAATAACATTAAATAATCTTGATGACCCCAAAAAGCAGTTAATTCAAAGGTCTCAGAGAAAGCAGTAACCCAGCCAGCAGAGTGAAAGCATCAGACAGAATAACTGCACAGCATTTGCTCTACAGTTGATACAAATTAGAGAGATTTAGAGTTTTATTACACGGCAGAAGCACATGGAAATCATAAGCAGAGGGAAGATGAGTTTTCTTCATGCCAAAGTCCCTTCTAGACTGCACAGTTACAGCAATTCCAGTCAGTTCTGCAAGTCCTCATTTGGGACCCAAATTCACTGAGGAGTTTTACTCACTATCACTGTCATTCCTCATTTTCCTTTTCCCCATTCAGCTGGTTTTAACAAAAACTCCTCTGTGTGAAGATGAGCTGCCTGGTCCTCACCCTACAGCTGAAACCCTGGAGAACCCACAGTCCTGGCCATGAATAATTCCATCAGCAGCTTCTCCACACCCCCTGGAACTGCTGATGCTCCGATGGTGGGAGATGAGAGGGTGGCACAGTGTCACTGTCCCAACACACAGGGAGGGGAGGAAGGAAAAACCAAGTTCACTGAGACTCTGTGAAAGTCAGTTCTCGTCCCACTTCTGAACTGTGGTTATTTTATTCACTTCTATGCAGCTGCAGCAGACTGCAAACCCTGTTCTGGGAGCAGGGTGTGCTTCCTCCTCCAGCCTTTCCAGATGACCAACTCCAGCCCACAGCCCTTGCCACCCAGTTACAAACCTTAAGCAAATTTTGGCCCTTCACATTCCTCCTACTTGTCACTTATCTACATAAGATATGACAAGGACAGCAAGAATATTTTCTCAAATGAATGTGAAAAGAAAGACATAACTTTGCTGACAAAAAAAAAATCAAATCAAAGATTATATCCCAAACTATCTTTAGAGCCAGGACTTTTGAGTCAGGCCAAATTTACACTCATAACACAACACACTGCTGGGAAGGATAGTATAACCAAAGAGAAACTCCCCAGGATAAACCCACACAAGGCTGCTTCCCAGCCCTCCAGGCTCTCACACTTAGCAGCTGGCTTGTTGAGAAGACAGCGAGCTGCAGAGAAGTAAGGAAGGGCCAAGAGTCAGGAGAGATGGTGAAGAGTGCAAGTACTGACCAGTCAGAAAACAAAGAGAAAATATGTTTCCCATATAATAAAGATAAAGACATCAGCTCCATGCACTTGAGAGACCAGGATGGTACTCTGGGCATAAGTGGTGCTGTGAAAGTGAAGCACTTCTGGGAGTGAAGAGCAATTTGCTCTGCAGCCATGCAGCCTCTCTGTGCCTACTGTGCCTGAGCTACAGCCTGGAGAGAGCCACTTCCAAGGAAGTGGTCTGTAAACAACAATTAAAAAATAGCCCTCCATTAGGAACACATGTGGCTTGAGAAGTGTGTGGCAGGCCCTCCCCAAGGAATATCTGCTAGAGGTGCTGATGTGCAAGCACTTTAGGGTCAGTCTCAGAGGTTTCAGCCTCAGAGAGAAGTAGAGACTTTCTTTAGCAGATTACCTGGGTCATTGCTACTCACTACTGACACAGCATCTTCCCCTCTGTAAATATCTGAGGAATGGTCCCCAGCAAAACCAAGGAGTAGCTAACAGCCTTCATATGCAGGTTGTCTAACCCATAATCACAGTAAACCATGTTATATTGTATTACAAGAGGAAATCCAGTCATCCCTTTACAAGTCCCTCTCTCCTGCTGATGACACTCCATGTTCTGCACAGCCCCATCAATAGCTTTTCAGGACAGATGGTGACACAGATCCCTTCTAGCTAAAGTAATAGCATTAAATTACTCATAACAGGGAACCCAGAGAAGCAGATGCACCATGATTAGCAAGAATGCCAGTTACTTAAAGGCTTCTATTAAAATAAATCTCTTGGCACAGCAGCATAGCATGGGACACAGCACATGACCTCAGCACAACAATCACAGATGAATAATTCCCATGAATATCACTTAACCACTGGGCCAGCCTAACCCCATTTATCATCTGCCCTTCTCAACAGCAGACAAACAGCTGTAAACAAAGCCTTCCACAGGCAGGTTCATCAGTTCTCAGATCCTCCATCTCCTTTCCCAGTTAGAAATTGTCTCCCCAGCAGAGCACACCTTGCAAAGCCTTAGTCCAAGAAATGTTTTTCTAGTGGGACACAGCTCCATAAAGGAATGATGGTTGATGGCAACAGAAACCTCCACAGCCCAAGGAGTCTCAGCACAGCTGAAGCAACAGCATTCCCAGAACAGGAATGCATAATGCTGGATAAAACAGTTGGGATGTGGCTTATTGGATCAGCTGGAGAAATACATAAGTCACACTGTGCAAATTAAGATTGCCTTGTAATGTTTTGCTTTTGGGGAATTAGAGGAAAAATAGCCCCATCAACCAACTCAGAAGAACACCAAGAAGAAGAGTATTAATCTAAAGCAGAGTCCTCCTTGTGCTCCTGTGCTGGAATCCAGCACAGGCTGCTCACAGGCTCAGGTCCACGAGCAGAGAATCTCTGCAAAGCCGACAGCAGCCCTGCAAACAGCTCAGCTGGTTCAGTTCCTCCTGAAGTTGTCTGTTTTATTGTAACTGCTTTGAGCACTGCAATGGTCCTGCAGAGAACACAAGGACGGGGCAGGCTGCACGGTGATTGATAATGGTGAGCTGGGCATGTTCCAGCTTTCAAAAACAGAGTACAGCTACAATCTCACCTTGTTTACCACTGATTATTGTTTACAGTACAACCTCTCAATCTAAATAAGTGAGACAGTGATTACAAAAGGTTGGGATGCTTTAGCTTCCTGATGAAGTTCTTACTTCAGCAGTGCAGTCACACAGTGCCCCAGGACCCACGAGAGTTCTCACTTGAGACCACTCCAATTATGAAGACTGACAGCACCACGCTTGACAGACCCATCATCCATGGGTAAGGGAGACACAAAGCATTGTCTGGAAACAATAACAAGAAGAGTTTTGGGGTGTGGTTTTTTTCCTCCAGCTCCCATTTGGAAAGGGGTATTTTGATAGTCTGGACAAAACTCTTCTGGGAGAATGCATTAAAATAACACTGAACTCTCAGGATTTTTTTAGCCCACTTAGATAGGGATGTGAGAAGTTTCCAGCCAGCTGATGGTTTCAGTTAACAAGGACAGCAAAGACATCTCTGTAACCACAGAACAAGAACATGACAGCAAATATCCCCAGAGGACCCTGCTAACATACTTGCTCATATTGTTGTGGCAAGGGAGGCTGAGAAAACATTCTCTATGACCAATTACCATTTTTTTTATTGTTTTGGATGCTAAGGATACCACAAACACCAATTAAGTCCCCAGAAACAGACCCTTCCTTTGGGAACCAGAGAAAGCATGAAGTGCCTCATGCAATCCATCAGACCACAAAAATGCCTGAAGCTGCTCAGCAAGACAACTCCTGCCATCACTGGAG
Source organism: Notiomystis cincta (assembly GCA_013398075.1). NCBI lineage: Eukaryota > Metazoa > Chordata > Aves > Passeriformes > Notiomystidae > Notiomystis > Notiomystis cincta. The sequence goes on along the minus strand of VZRX01009256.1, from coordinate 158,339 downwards.
AGCTCTTAAGATCTGTTTTCACTAACCAGACCTGTTCTGTTCAGTTTTAGAAAGGAAGTATAAAGGCACCTGGGGTATAAACAAAATTTAGGCTGGAGGAGAAGAATAAACTCTTTGCTCTCAACCTCTTCCACACACTAAGGGAAAAATATTCCCAGCTGTCTCCAGTCGAACATTATTTAGGCTGAGGGATATTTCACTCTTACAATTGAGTTTCCAAAGTGGTGTCTTCTTCCCACCACCAAGAGCCTTCCCTGCTGTGCTTCAGCTGCCCATCAGCCATCCTCACTCCCATCTGCAGGCACCAGTGACACTCTGACTGGGACCTGCATGTGGTGGACTTGAACAGAAAAGCTGGGAGAGGTTCTAAGAGAAGCAGCCTGTTGTCTCAGCCATGTAATTGGCCTTATGGTGGCAATACCAGCAGTCAAACACCACGAACAAACCAGCACAAAATATGACAGCACATTCCAGCCACAGCTGCCAGAATTAAACAGCACCTAAAACCAGAAAGCCAATGATGGACACACTGGGAAACACCAAAAGGTCCTGGAAGCAAAGCTTGGGATTTCTCCCAGCCCAGGGCTGCTGCACATGGGTGACATGTCCAGGGAAGGTGAGCCTGCCCTGGGTGGATCCACTCTGCCTCCAGCCTGTGCAGGGGAATGACTCAGCTCTGGGTTCTGTTAACCACTCCTTCAGGAGCATTTGAGCTGACATCTAATTCATTACCAGCAATCTGCTTTCACCACCAGCAACCTTCTGCCTGCTGATGCAGATGTCTGATAGACCAGGCCCCATTCGTGGTCACTGTTTATTGCAGGTAATCAAAACCTACATCTTTGGCTATGAAAACAGAATCCTGGGTTATCCTAAAAGTACAGTAGTTTCATACTTTCCAAGTTGTTCTTTTCTTTTCAAAACACGTGTGTCAAAGACCTGAAATGCTCAATTAAAATTATACCACCATGACCACTGCAATACCTGAGCAAAAAGCTTTGTTCAGAGTGAAAGAAGGGAGCAGAGGAGATGGAACTCTTCTACTCTTAGAGAAGCCAAGATGCAGAACTTCTCACCACATCAAAACCAACATAATTTTATCAGTGCACAATGTTCTAAAAGCAAACAGGAAGTTACAGGAATTAAATTAAAAATAAAAATCACCCTTACTGTTATTTATACAGGAGAGTGCTGAAGTACAGCAGCATACACAGCTTCTGGCTGGCAAAGGCTTTTGTGCCCCAGTCAGAACAGCTGAGTTCCCTCACATTAAAGATCATGGAATCAACAAAAGAGCACCATTTTGAAGAAGGAGAAAGTATAACCTGAAGACACAGAGCTGCTGGCAGGGCTACATCAAGCACCCAGATCTTTTAATCCCCATTTCAGCATCCTAACCATTTTGTGACTGTTCTTTGCTGGGCTGGAGTAGGGACCTTTGTCAAAACATAGCAAAACAGTCCTCAAACAGGGAAGCTTCTCTACTCCTGTTCTGCAGGAATTGAGAACAATCTTAATGGTTATATCAGAAAGACAATCTTAAAGGTAGGCAGGGGCTTACTGCTAATAATGGGAACCCTGTTATCTCAGGGGTGGTTTGAACAGAACTTTTGAGCCTGCACTTTGTCAGGTCCAATCAGAAACAATTACATCAAGTTGGACTGGGAGTCCCTCAACCACAAAACTGTTGGAGAAGAGCAAGGGACTTGTGAGTTTTGCTCTTGTCCCTCAAAGCAAAGCTCACTCTGTCTCATTGTGCACAGTTAAGTCAATGGGAACACAAGTCCCCACAATCCCCATAACACCATTCCTGCCCTTCCAGAAGCTGTGGGAACCACAGAACCATGTTTCTGTTTACACTGTGAGCACCACGTTATCCATGCAGGCAACTTGAAACTGCATCCTGTGTTTCCATGGCAACGGGAGGGGCTGCATCAGCAATCCCCCGGGTTTAGTTTGGGCCACCCTCACTCAGGCTTCAGCTGCACAGCAATCCTTGCTGGGAACAGCAAACCAGTGATGTCACCAGTAACCATGGTGCCCACAGCTGAGCCTCCCCTGTGCCCTTTGTGCTCCAACATGCATCCTTCACACGTGACAGTTACTTTAATCCAATTAGTGCTGTTAAAAAAACCCAAAAAAAGCATGAAGGGCCGTGTCAATACTTATTTCAGGAAGGAAGGTTAGTTTGAGTCAACAAGATAATGATCAGAACACGAGGCTTTACAATAGCACTTTGAGCCTCATTGCTCCAAACACACAGGGATGACCTGAAACCCTGGGGAGAGGAGAAAGAAATCTGTTCCTCATTAAGGGCTTCATTAATAAAGGCAAAAGAGCAGTTGTTTTAAACAGTCCCCCTGTAGGTTTGATCAATGGCTGGGCAATGTGCAGTGCTTCATTCCAGCCAGGCACTGCCCTGTCCCCAAACACTGATGCCTCACCAGATGAGCCTAATTCTGACAGGAACCATAATAACCCTTTATGCTCCCCATCCAGCACTGATGCCACTTCCAGAAGGGTTCCCCTTTTGGGTCCTTCCCAGCTCTGCTGGGAGATGCCACCTGATCACTCCTTCCTGTGGCAGGGATTTTATGGGAGGAATCTTCCCTCAAGTTTACCAAGCAAGAACCGGGACTATCACACAGGCCTGTCACCACTCTCAGTGTCCCCAGGGAGACATCCAGCACCCAAGAGATGTCACCCAAGAAGGGTCTTTGTGGCAGAGAGGCACCAGCAAAGCTGGGCTGAGGAAAGGACCACTCTCACCCAGGCACGTGCATTTTACCTGCACTGCACCAGCAGCAGCAGCACTCCTGCCTGCCTGCCTTGTAATGGAACACAATTTGTTTTTAAGAAAGCCCTAAAGGCAGGCTGGGCTGTCAGCATCAGGCTTCTGCAAGGAGGAGCAGAAACACAGCATCACTTTGTACAAGTGTTGTAGGCACTGCATTATTTAGAATCAGGGCTGGATATTAATGAAGCTGCTTGTACAAAAACAGGATATTTTGGGGACAATCAATTGTGCAGGTCATAAAAAATTTACAGCATTAAGAGAACCTTTCTCATGGCCACTCGTTAATCACTTCACCTCACAAAGACACCCAGTCATACTCCTTTAGAGTCAGGGCTGGATGTGCCAGAGGCACATGAATTAGGCATCACTTTATTATGGAGATACCTCAAACTTGTTTACCTTATGTGCACCATCTTTCAAAATGTCTACTACACTTCCAGCTCAGTATTTCATCTACTCTAAGTATTTCGTTCCGTGTCTTTAAACTGATTTTTTCCTGCATTAACTATTCCACAGACACTGTCTGTGAGAATTTCTGTTCCTGGTTTTAAGGGAGGCAAAGCAAGTCGCCCATTACTAGATTGTGAGTCAGAGACAAAATTTCAACTCGGGGTGCTCTGGATTAATTCTAATCCTCTGCCTATATCCCTTATACTTTAGGAACTCAATGCAATTGTTCACTAACAATAGGCTGTGGGCTAAAGTACTGCAGGACTGGCTTAAAGAAATCCCCATAGTCTTCCTAATGCTTAATTCATTACTTGCCTTCGGGTATTTGAAAAAGGGAGAATCTAATACCAGTCAAAATTTTTGTCCTTCTTTCATAAGAATAAAAAAATACAGAAGGGAAAAGGGGTTTTGACAGCCAACAAGCTCAGTGGGATTGGCAGTGCTGTGTCCTGTATTAAAATCAGTGCAAATCTGAAGTTTAAAATTATGTCTGTGTTATAACATTGTCTCAGCTTCATTCACCTTTGTTAAGAGAAAGAGAGCACATGAACTGTCAAGGCAACATCAAGTTTAGTGCCCTAAAATCAATCGGTTTTGGAACATGGTATGGAACCCCAGACAACATAAGACAAACCAAGAAAAAGTAGATGTAGAAAAGATGTTTGCTCCTCCTGTACATTCTCCTAAAATGATAACCTGTATGGGTGTCACTGTCACCTGTGCAAATGAGACCCCAAGTCTGGTACCACCCTTGTCCTCAAAACTAAACATCTGCAAGTGCCTTACTCTCCTCCTCCAGAAGGATGCAAATCCTCATGATCACAAAGAAAAGGTTATGAAAACCAGAGGAAGAAGAAGGAACACAGAAGCCACAGGTTTTAACGTTGCAGCACAGAAATCAGGGGAAAAGCTTCAAACCAGGCTTTGCTTTTAGACTTGTGAGCCTTCCAGGGTCTCTGGAGCCGTCAGCAGCATCACCTGCTCTAAAACTGAAGCATAAATGTCTGTCTGTGCAGATGGCCAAGGCATCTGCATGCAGAACAAAACCAATCAGCCATCCAGTTCTTCAGTGTCCAGAGATGAAGGGTTAGTTTGCTTTCCCCCACTCAATCAATCCTTCACCATCTGCTGAGCCTGCTGGCAACTGCTGAGTGGAGCTGAGGGTTTAAGGGACACGACTTTTGCACCTGGGTATCAGGACAGGGCCTCGAGAATTACCACCAGCACCAAGGAGAGTTTTGAGTCTTTTCTCAAAGGTGCTTGCTGAGAGCTACATGGAAATGAAGGGGAAAACAGGACAGTGCAGGTGTCTGGAAACTGAGATGATGGACAAGCCACGATCCTCCAGAAAGCAGGGAAGTGACTCAGGATACTCCATCAGCAGTCAGGACAGGAGAGTACAGCACACTGCAGATGCTTGGAACACGCTTTGATTTTTCAGGGAAGGCAATAAATGCAAAGCCCTGGAGGACTGTAGAGGAGAGGCTCATGTTCAAACATGAGAGAAGCCCTCAGTTCCCAGGATCCTGCCTGAGCTCAGCAGGCAGCACTGAGCAGATGGGTTATCTTCCAGGCCAGAGGCCTCTCCCAGTCGTGGACCCTCCAAGTGATCAATGACAAGGTATTAATGATATTAACTGGGAAGGATGATGCTGCATCTTAAAATAAGTCTCATCCTCAAAAGGTAATCACTAGGTCCAGCAGAAGAATATTTTTAAAACAACTATCTCTGGAGAAAGGTCACAAATACCCAGAGAAATCTGTGTGGACAAAGTGAGGACCAGAGTTATTTACAACAGACAAGAAAGCTGATATAAAAATAAGTTTTAATAACAAGAGGAATTCTCTTGTCTTATGAAAGGGTCACAAGGGCAGCAGTCTCTCGGAATCTCATGGCATATGGAAGCACAGTAATGAATGTTATTAAGATGATAAAAGGACTGACCTTTGGCTAATAACATCCTGACAAACGCATTCAGGGCTCCTATTCCAAGCTTTTATGAAACAGAGGCTCTACGTTAATGTGTGCATTGTTTCTGGGCTGAGCAGGAGGAGGGGTACAGAAAGGAAGGTTCCCTGAACACACAAGGAAAGGATGCCAGTGTTCCAGGAAAGGACTGCTGCTGAGACAAAAATATGCAGGACTCAGGAGGGGAAGAATTAAGAGACCCTTTAATAAGATCTCTCTAATGTGTAGCACAGATCCCTTTGTGCCCAGCAGGATTCACCTCAGGGAGACTGAAATAGCACACACGCCTCAGATGTGATGTGCAGAGTCTGAGGAGACATCCAGGACAGAGTCCTTGGCTCTAAACTTCTGCAGGAAGAAACAAATCCCTACAGATTGTTACAGTTGTTCCCTCTATAAATGGTTTGTGCTTCATGGAACTCATTCCAGTGCTCATCTCCAGTTCCTCTCTGCTTAATTCAGGAGCCTGCAGCTTCCCCAGATCAAATCACAGCTCTCCCAGTCCCATGGACAACTCTCCAGGATGAGTTCATTGAGAAATCTCTCACCCTTGGAAGCAGGACTGGCTTTTAAATGTGCACAGAGATTTCAGGGAATAGTTACATGAACAGAGGTACAAAGAGTGATTTTGCTATTTTGAAATATTTTGCCTGTTTTATGCACCAGAATAGAACCAGGTCACAGCAGGAAGGAAGATCACTGGTTCTCAGCTCAGATATAAAAATGAGTATGTTTTAATTTGGACCTCAAAAGAGACAAAAACTCAGCAATGATGCAAAAAGGCCTTGTGCCTGTGGAACAGCTAAACCCAACTGCTCTGGAGCAAGGGCTCCTGACAACGCTGCGTGAGAGATTTCCCATGGAAGGATATTGAAAGTCTGAAATTTAATAGAGAAAAACAATTCAGTTCAGATCTGCTAGGCTTCAAGCAAGGGTACATTAAGTCCTTGCTGTAATGTAAAATTAACTTATTTAGGGAAGAATTTAAGTGCTACTTAAAGTACTGAAACCACTGACTGTAGATAATATTTCAGAAGCCAGAAGAAAGCAACTTAGGAGACTTTTTGCTCTCTCACCTTAAATTTAAAAAAAAACCAAACAACATTAAAAAGCAAAGCAGCAGGCCACTCATCTCTGTTTTCACAGCTTTATTCTCCAGCTTGGAGAACTTGTAGTTATAAGAGGAATTACAGAGCAACATGGGCATGCACACAGTGATTTATTGCACATCTCACCTGCCCAGTGGCGCAGAGAACCAGCAGAGATGTGGATTATATACTGCACAATTTTAATTCTCCCATCCAGTAAACACAAAAATATGAGTACAGCCTGTTCCCATTTAATGGAGGGATCCCTTGCTACTTGGGCATGATGCTGCTTCCAGCAAATCTGGTGGAAATTTTTGTTAAGACTTCTAAGAAGAAGAAGAAGAAAGGGTTGCTCTCTCATGAAAACAGATGATTGACCTTTTCACTGCAAAGCAAAAATCTACAGGAAAATGCCTTTGAGAAGTGATGACAGTACTACAGCTTGAGTCTGAGCATCCCTGCCCACATAGCTTTGAAGCACCACTTCCAGCCCAAGGGCTCAGGGGAGACTGGCCTTTTGGAAAATTTCCATTTGGACAATGCTGAAATCTAGGAAAATTTATACCTAGGCAAAAAAAAAAAGAGAAAAAAGAAAAAAAAAGGCAGCTTTGTACCGACTGGTTTGGAATTTAACGGGAATTTTCACTCATGAGCTTAAACTTCGAGTACATGCTTGAGGCTCCCTCAAACCCTTGAGGAACAATTGTGACATCTCCTTTTCCACTGCTGGAGCAGTGCCTCTCCCAGGGCCAGGCTGCCTGGTGCCTCCAGCAGTAACGGCGCCGTTCCGTACACGACAAATGTCTTAGAAATTAACCTTCTGCTTTTAAGAATCGCCCCTCTTCCCAGGAACTACTTCAAAACGTCCTGTTCTACATTTCAGCCACAGACTTCTCAGAAATGCCTCTTCACTGCTGCTCTGCATGGGTATCTCAGCTTGTTCCCATACGGGGGCTCAACACACACAACTTACTTCTCCTGTGGCCTCTTCAGGCGTTTCAGAGGAAAATAAAAGGACAGACATGAAGCAATTGCTCATTCTCTGAAAAGGACAAAGTCACGCTCCCCACTGCTCCTTCCCGAGTGCCTGTCTCAAAGACAAAACCTCCACTTTTAAATCAAACTGAAGAAAAAGAACATATCCTGGTCTAGGAAAAGCTCACATTGAAGCCAGCAGGAATTCCTCCACCAATTTCAGAAACAATTGAGGCAAACTGCTACCAAACTATGAACTTTACTCTAAGTGCTCTTTCTTGTTTTGTTATTCCTTTTTGTTTTTTCCAAACTTGAGCTGAAACTAGTGTTCTCAAGGGAAAGCACAGCTAACTTTTCCTCTTTCACTACTTGGACAAGTAACACATAAATAAAGCCCCCTGCTTGCCATGCCCTCCTCCAGCTCCCCCAGACCTTAGGCTCCATGCAGCCTTTCCAGCTTAGCCCCCTGCTCCAGGAGAGTGGAGGGAGATCAGACCTAAGAGGAAACCTTACTCTGCTGCCTGTCCATGCAGGAGAACATTAAAGCAGGGCTGGATGGCAATTTGGAGATGTAGTTTCTCAAGCTGGTGAACTTCCCCTTGCATGAAACCCTAATGGCTTCTCATATCCTTTTGATGTTAAGATACAGCCAAAATACCTGTCAAGTAACAAAGCAGAACTCAGTGTTCTGCATTAAGGAAATAAAACCAGCAATTTAACTTCTGACTTCAAAGAGCAAATCCACCTCCCTGACCAAGTCCTGCAGAATTCCCTGGAGGTCCCACAGACACTCCCCAATTAAGGATTCATGCTCTGTTTAATCAGGTGGGCTCCTCCTTTCCAATCAGATCACTCTCCCCTACGCTCTGCTGCTCACTGGCAAGTTCTGCACAGATAATACTCTGCTGCCATCCACCAGCTCTTCATGCAAAGCAGCTGAGACAAATTAGGGAGACAAAGTTGTTAACAAAATAATTACACCAATATTCAAAGCAGCTACAGCATCAGTAAAAGGCATAGAAAAATGAAGCCACCTAAGAAAAATGTTTATCTGTTTATGCCAAGATTTAGGTTAAACATGCAAAGATGACACATTTGTGTCAGAAAAAGGAATTTGACCATTATTACTGGAAAATACACACCACACCTTCTATTAACAGCCAAGCCCAAGTGCATGAATCCTTAAGGAACACAGCTTGGGGGTCAGGAGAAAAATGGGGGAGTTGTGCTTTTGCTTTGGTTTGGGGGATTTGCTTTCCCCCCTTATTTTAGGTTTTAAGCCAAAGCAGATTTTTCTAGCATTGTTTCATCCCGCTTCAGAAAGCAGAGTTCTCCTGCAAACTCAATATTAGATGTGTGTTTTGCTGGATGAGCAAAATTACATTTTATTTAAAGCGTGGGACAATGAAATAACACTTCAGATTCATTTCCTTTTATAACTGCTCCTGGTTGGATTTCAAACACTGGGAGAATATGGGCACAGAAGATTTCAGTTACAAAAACCCAACATTTTAATTAACTGCTTTACTGCAGACAGGGAATTCCACAAAAATTCCCATCAGTATTCAGAAGACTATTAAAAATAATCTACATTTTATGCCTAAACTGATTAGTATCTGTTTCACCATGGTATATAAGCACAGACAGATATACCACATTTAATTTTTTCCCTCCCTTAATTCCAAGTTCTGCCTTTGGTTTACTCTCTCAAATTTATATTAGACTGTTGCTTCCCAAGAAAAGAACAGAATTTGCAACTGGAACTGGCATGACCAGTAACCACAGCCCACCTGGGAGGCAGTGGCTGCTTATGCCCTAGAGCTTGATCCCTTGCAGTAGGTACCCACACACTTGAGCTGAGTGTTTCCACAGGAACAGGTTGTTGCTTTTTGTTTCCCCAGGTAGGTCAACCAGAAGTTGTCCAATTTAACGAGAGGAGGAAGCAAGTCAGAAACTGAAGTTTGTGTTACTTTCCCCGCTACATTTTTCTAAGCAACCCCCAAATTTCACACATCCCATCCTGCAGCAATTGTCCCCCTCCCCAGAGGGAGCCCCAGAAGGTTCCTGACCTGTATCATGTAGAGCTGGGCGATGCGATATTCTTCCACGCTCATCGGAAGAGGAATACGATATTCCTTTATGAGCATTTTGGATAGGAAAAGCTCTTGTCCACTCAGAAACACAATCCAAAAGCTTTTAGTAAAGGCTCCCTAAATAATGGTGAGGAAATGCATCGAGGATCCCTGAAACAGAGAGAAGAGAGGAGGGGGAAAGAGAGAAGTGGTTATTTTCCATTCTTATGGCAGAACATCCTATTTAGAAAAAAAAAAAAACCAACAGACAAACATTAGTTTTTGTAATAGCTATAAGCTTAATGGCAGAGAGAAGAATCCCTGGAGTGCTACCAGACCTTTGGTATCAAATTGAACAGAAAGTTGCAGAAGAATTTTGATTTGCTTCAGGGGATACCATCAAAGCTATTACCCTCCTGACCTTTGCCACTGTATCAATCAGACTTTCATATGCAACAGACTCTCCACGGAAGAGATGTGACAAAAGCTCCAAAGGAATAGGCAGATCTGCTGCTGCCCACAATAAAGCCTCTCTCCAGTGTCAGCAACACACCAGAGATGCATCCTCTCAAAAGCATCAGGTTTTATCCTGTCAAATTCATTTAGCAGCAAGAAAAGACAATAATTAGACTTCCTCAGCCCTCAGTAACAACATGATGAAGAAAGACTTTTGGATTCTAAGACTAAAGACAGAAGAAATGTACTTTTCTTCTCTGCTTTGTTCTGAATAATTGTCTTGGTAGGACCCCTTCTCCTGCACCTCCAAAGCAATCTGCTGGCAAGATCCTCCTGCCACTTCTGTCAATGTCAGGCTCATTTTTACACTCCCACTGCATGAGAATACAGTCAAAGACCAAACTGCAACAGAGAAAAACACCATCATACCCCACCTCAAGGCACTGTAACAGAATTACTGGTTAAGAATTCAGGGAAAACAGCATTTACTACACTACAGGTCAAAGCAGGAACTTTTCAAACACCTTTAATACCCTCTATGGACTGTGGATAAAGACAAAAACTTTATGTAAGAAGGGGGGAAATAAAAGGATGACTGGTGAGGAAAAGAGAACACAAGAAACAAAGTCTGTTATAAGCCCAAGTCAGCTTTGGCAGGGTCTGGTGATGGCTCTCAGAGCACACAAACCATTCACTTGGCTCCTTCTTGTCACCAAAATCCACCTTTCTGCTGGGCCTGCTTATTGGACATCTTCAGATAGAGCTGCTGGAGCCAAACCAGCCCCAATCCCCACGACTGGTGAAAACAACCAACAGAATAAACCCAACTAATTTATCTTGTGGATTAAACCATGATGTGGGAACCAGGAAACCGCACCACTATCAACAGCCCTTAGTGCCAGGCGGTGTTTGCACAACACTTCACCAACCTTTTACGAGGTTTGGAGAGGTTCAAACACGTGCCCATGGTCACAGAGCAACCAGGGACAGCGCTCAGTATTTATAACCCAGGTTTGCTGTGACATCTCTGCCAGAGCTGCCCCAGTGCTGAGCACACAGGGGGACACTGCCCAGGGGACACTGCCCAGGGGACACCCAGCCCATGCCATGGTGCCCCCAGCTCGCCTCCCTGTCATTGCCACATTTCTAACCTGGCTCTAAAGCAAATCCATCTGGGACTGACTCTTCTGGAATAGTGATCCGTCTGGTGCTGCATCATCTAAACAATTTATTTCCAAATTCAATTCTCTGCTGCATTTTATTGCTGTCAGAGCAATCTGTGTGCGTGGAGGGGAGGATAAAAAAGTCTCTGCTATGGCAAAGCCTGTAGAGAATAATTCTGGGAAGACTCTGCTCCCCTACACGGCTGAGCTATGCACAGAAGCGTGTGCATCCACAGGCACGTGCAGGATCTCCTCCAGCAAACTAATCCTCCCCAACAGGTGGAGATAATCTCATTAAGTGGGTTTTAATTAGTGTCATGGCAAGGAACAACAGTTACCACCACAGGATGGATCTCAAGCACCAAATCTGCAATGGTGCAACTCCAGGATCCCAACTCTTGGAGCTAAAGGCAGTAGGAGACTCAGCCACACGTCTTGAGCAGTTTGTTGTGCTTTAAAGATCTTTGAAAATTACATTTAAAAGCTTCTCCCCCTTGTTCCCCAAATGCTCTCAAAGTGATTCTGCTCCATCATAAGGACATCAGTCATGTCTGCCCTTGCTCCTTGCCCAAAACAGGATATCTCTATCGATTGGAAGAGATGAATAAAACAAAAAATAGAACCTGAAAAGCAGTAAAATGGCAAGAAACCAGTACCAACATGGAAAAAATGTGTTTATAATGATGTGCCAGTCAGGTAATAATTCAGATGGTTGAGACACAAGAGGGTTTATTTTATTACAGACTAAAAATCCCAACATTTTGGCCCCAAGCAGGCACAGCAGCAGCCTTGGCATGCGGAGCCTGTCTGGTCACAGCACTGGCTCCTGCTCCAGCTTCCTGCTCAGCTCTTAGGGAAGCTGAGGTTCAGTGTGAAGTTCCCCCTCAGGTTTCTCCTTCCTTGTGGTGGATGATTAAAAGCAGTGTCTGGGCTCAGCCCACAGGTCTGCAGGCAGCAGCAGACCCTGATTATATGCTCGTTGGAAACCTCCTCCAGCCCCCAAAAGCTGGGTAGAAAACAACCCTGGGAACACCCTGGACAACACCAAGGAGAAATCCCAACCTCAAACCAAGGGAAAGGCACCTGGCATCAGCAGCCTGACACTGAAGGAGACATGAAGAGAACAAACCTGACTTGTTTGCCTGGTTTTTAGCTAGACTGGTAAAAATAAAATTATCGAGGTAAGTTTGCAGTTTGGGTTGTCTCTGAGTTGAAAATAACCTGCTCCAACCCTTTCAAGAGCAGTAAAGCCCAGATGTCAAACCATGAAATATAAACATGGGATTTCACCAAATTCAGATCTGGGGGAACACCATTCCAGGTGGGAATTCAGACAACTGACTGAGGACAGTGCCCTTCTTCCAAAATCCTGGGATTTTACAGAGAATCAAAGCTCACCAAGACCACTCATTGTGTTGTCTGAACAAAACACAGGAGTTTGTCTGCAGAAATGATAGGAGAGAGGAAAAAGTGCTTCTGGAAGCAGGGGAGCCACCACACAGCTCTGGAAAACCCCAGCTGTGTCCATGGCTCTTGCCCACACCCAGCCCACTGCTTCAGCCAGAGGTGTTTGAGATGCTCCATGTGCTGGGGTTAGCAAACAGCCAGGCTTTCACCACTGGATTTTGGCTGCACCGAACTGGACTTCCTATGGATTTGCCAAACCCCTGTGGCTGCACAAGTAGAAGATCCAGAGGCTGTTTGGAAAGCTCAGCCTGCTTCCCAGCAAGGGGAAAGCAGCAGTGACGCAGGACATTTCCAGACTCGCTGCTATTGCTGCTATAGCCAAGTGGCACATTTGTACAGCCCGTTATTCAATTTATACCCAGAGCTGTAGTAACTGTGAGAGCCAGGCGCATAATTTTATACCTCAATTATTTCAAAATCAGGTTCTCAAAGCATCGTAATTATGCTGCAGAGTCAATATCCTGCTGCGATGAGTCAGGTCCACCTCTGAGCCATTGCTCCAGGCTGTCTGAAGGCTCATGCACAGCCTGCTGCATTTACTTCCAATTTTAACAGTCTCCCTCACAACAACAAACTCCCTAAAAAAAGTGCCTCTGCTTTAAAATCAGGGGAGGATTGTGTGGATCTGCAGAGGCTGAACAGACCAAGAGACCCAGCAGAATCTCTCCATTTAACCCCTGAACTTGGTGTTCACCTTGGGAGCGGCTGGGCAGCCTCCCCAGTATTAGAGGAGGTAGCAAAGGACTGATAACAACTGACAGCTTGTAATTAAGGAGTAAGAATCAGTGTATGAAGGGTGGTTAAACCGTGCTATTGGAGTGCTGGAGGTCAAATTCCAGCCAGACTTCCCAGGCTGGCCCTGAAGGGATGGAAACTGGGTGTGATAGCAGAAATCCCAGCTCTTCCAGGGGTTCAGGGCAGGAGAACCACTCACACCGTGGGCTCAGGCTACAAAAGGGCTGTTATGACTCTTCCCAGTTGTCACCTCAATGAGTAATTTTTGACCAGCTCAGGCTGCTGAGCAGAGGCTTTTCAGGGCTGCAGTGAGCAATGCCCCAGCAGCAGGAACCCACCTCGGGCCATGGCTGCTGCATCCCTTTTCTGACAGAGAAGAAAAGACCCCAGACACAGACAGTAACTATAATGAGCTTTTCCCAGCCTCACACAGGAGGTTCATTTCATGCTATTATAAAGTTAAAAGGAAAACCCATCATGGAGGGTCACACAGCAGCTGGTAGCAGAAGCAGGTCCCAGCCCCAGGTCTCAGATTCTGATCACCCACTGCCTGCTCAGGACTGTGCTTTCTGTACAAGCTGAGAAAAGTCTCCTCTATGAAAGAGCACACTTGTGAGCTGAAGATTGATATCCTTGACTCGGCTATTGAACAATTTTCCTTGCAATATTTTCACATCACCAAGAAATTAAAGGTAATTAACAGAAACAACTGTAAGAAAACCAAGCCAAACCTGTAACAGCACAAGGAGGACCAAAGGCATTATCTAGAGACCTCACCTGCCTCCCTAAAGACCTTCCTTAGATTCTCTACATCGCCTTTATCCCTCAAGAAGATGCTTCCTTGAAGAAAGTGATAGCAAAGAGATGTTAGCATTGATCCCAAGTGTATCAAACACTTGGACTTTGGGAACAAAACCAGGCATAGCAGCCCAGCCACCTTCCCTGTCCCACAGAGTTCCCTGGAGGAGGACACAGCGCTCTCCCATGACTGGAAGAGCTGCATACTTACTGTGCTTGGATTTATTTATGCCTTTAGAAGCAGCAGCATAAATGGGAAACAGATTCCCAGGGCCTAAGTCAGCAGTTTTCAAAGGCAGCCTCGGCACTCACACCTTGATTAATGCAGCAGTTTCCCTCCTGGCCCAGAGCAGTCTTGCTCAGCTTTATCTCCCCAGAGTGGCACTGCTGCAAAGACCATTCCCTGTCATTCTGATCCTGGTTGTCTACAGCATCCCTGCCTCTCAGGAGCTTTCCTTGAGGCTCTACAGAGCCTGGCTGTCAAGCTTTGCTCAGCCCTCGCTCGCCAGCCTTGCTTGCCCAGCCCTCTCCAGGGGCTGTGGCACACACAGCCTGGGATCCAGCACGGGGACCAGCACAACTGTCCTGCCCACATCCCACTGCCAGCACCATGCAAGGACCACAGGACAGAAAGGAGCTCCTTGGTTGCTGAGCACTCAGCACACCCTAGGCTGGAGCACAAGTGTCACCGTGAATCTCTCATGACTGACCACCCCTCTGTAAAGGTCAGGGGAAAACATAATTTATGAAGCTTTTCCAAGGAGATGAATAATGAGTGCTCGTATTTTACCATTCCCTTCTCTCCCACCCCACCAAAGTGATCTCTCAGTGGGACTGTTTCAAGCCATCTCTACATTGAAAGGTTAAAAAGCCTCAACATTTCTATTTAGTAGCTTTGTGGCCACAAAACACTCATCACTACTCTCAGAATTTGTCTCTCACACACACGTGCACATGCACTAAAGTGAAGAGAGAACGAGCTTTTTAAAATCAGCAGTTTTCATCGTGTGGGTTGTACCTGCTCCCTGACAGCTAAGCAGATTTAAAAACTCATCAGGCCTGGGGAGAAAAAAAAAAATAGATCAAAAGTTAAAGCTCCTTAAAAGTGCACAGTTCACATGCTCTCAGCTCCAAGGCCACTGTGTCAGTGCGTGACTCGTGACTCTCGGCGGGGTCGTTCATCTTAATCACCCATCTCATCTGTCACATCTTCAGAGAGAAAAATTACTGTGCAGATGTTTGCACATCCGAGTTTCATGGCTGAGCTTGGATCCCATCTGACAGTGAATCAGCAGCTAATGAACAAGTGTCCACATTGCAGAACTGCAGCAGTCCTTCCCGAGCCGGAGCAGCTGGAGCTCCCCGGGGCTGGCCACCGCCTGCAACGCAGCCAGGGGACAGGGAAGGGGGGAGAAGGACAAGGAAAACACAAGCATTTGTGGAAATCAGCTTTTCCCAGGTGTAGGGCAAGCTGCAGAGCCCTCGAAGGCAGCACACAGCGAGGGGCTGAGGACAAACACTGCTCGGTGAGACAGGGCAAACAAGTCGCATTTACAGTACTTGATCTTTTTTCCATTATTAGATACAATTTGACGTCACTTATAGAATTTAAGAGCTCATTGTAAAGCAGACGTTTATTACAACTGAAGGATGGAAGCAGTCCAAATGCAATATAGCGACACTGGAGCTATTAAATCTTGTTATAGTTCACTGGGCAGCCAAATACTGGCTCAAAGCAACGTGAGAAGGAGGGGAGGGGGAGAAAGTAACAGCAGAGCAAAGCATGCGCAACACCCACCACCTTTTCTGCTTAAAAATTCTGGGATATTGTGCTGGGTCTTTGTACTTTCCATTCCTGCTACTCCTTTAACACCTGGGAGGGGAAAAACTGACTCCCTTCCTTCTGCTTTGCAAGTGATGCTGTGGTGCAAAGCCAGCCAGCCCTCCCCATGCACACACCGACTCCAGGGGGATCAGGAGAAGTCCATCAGCTGAACTTTGGTTGGAAAATTAACATTTCAAGTCCTGCCGTGCCTGGAGGTTATGCAATAACGAACTAATAAAGAAGCCATTAAAAGAACTAATAAGCACACTCGAGCCACAGATGAGTTCAGAGGGAAAGACAAACCAGCCTCTAATCCTTTGGCTGACACTAGGGATAAAGATGAATATTAAAAAGAACGCTGACATTAAAGGTTAAACATTTCCAAGTAGTCTGTGTGAGGAGAGCAGCCACAAACCCCAGCATCTTGTGGCCAGACTGCAGAGCCTGGTGAGGTAAAGGAACTGGGCAGACCCTGCTTTTAATGGGATTGCTCTTAGTCCAAGACTCACTGAATCCACTGAAAACAGGCCAATGTTACACACACAAATACATAAATATAGATGTGTAAGATACATTTCATATATAGACACATATATAGAGACATATATATATACATATATACACACACCCAGGGAAACAAAAATAAAAGCAGCACTGAGAGTGTGGCAAGTACAGCGTGCTGGCTGGAAACAGACTGAAAACCACTGGCAGCTCATTAAACTACTGTGAAGAAAAATCTATGGAATGCCACAGGCAAACTGTGGACAGGATTTTTCTTTGGTTGGTGGCACATCCATTAGTCTGAAGGGCCACTGGCACACAGAAGCCTGCACACTGTGGGCAGCAGGGGTGGGGAGATGGGAGGCAGGCCAAGTTTAAAACCAAAATAAACATATCTAATTTCCCAGGTAGCCTCCCTGGGAGGTTACTGCATTTGCACTTTAGAGCTCTGGGCGCTACAATCCCTCTTCCTGACAGAACTCAGGAGAGTGAGCACAAGGGAGCTTGGTGCAGCTCCCACCAGCTGGTCAAGGCTTCCCTTGTGTTAAGCAGTAAAATCCCAACGACAAATCCATCCAGGCTCTTAATGTCCGTGTCCACACCATCCCTGTTCTCTTTCTCTCCATCAGCAGCTGCACTGGAAATCACATTTTTCTATTAAAACATCAAGAGCACAAAGTCATGAGAACTCCCCCTCTTTCATCTTACCAGCCACTAAGCATGAAAATAAGAAATTGAGAGCAGGGAGGCTCAAGTCCAAAGCTCCACATATTTCTTGTGACTCTTGTTCCTACTCCCCTGCACGGTCTTTGCCAACAGCAGGAGGCACTTGACAGCCACTCAGTCCCAAACCCATTACAGCTGTATCCCACCTCCCCTGGAATGGCAGCCACAGCACTCATTCCCCATTTTATAGCTTATTCATGGCTCTTTACACTCATCTTTTCCAACCTACAGCTCATTTCAGGTTATTTCTCAATGTTAATTTGAATTTTTATCTCCAAGTGCTTGCAGATCCTGCTTTTGAGACACAAAAAGGCAATTTTGGGATTTGAGTCAGCATCGGACAGACCCTGGATTGCTTCCTCAGTAACTCCCTACTCAAACTGAAAAGGGTCATCAACAGCTACTCCACTTTTTCAGGAGTTACAGTCCTGACGGAAATAACATTTTATCCCCTCGCTTATGCAAATACCATGTGGAACAGGAAATGAGCATTCAAAGCTGCTTTCCAAAGACTATTTCATGGAGGAAAACACTGCACCATTGCAAAGGCAGTGTTAGAGCACCGTAATACTTCACGCTGATTTCATTAGGCTGAGACTTTCCTTGCCTAAAGGCAAAATGGAGATAAAGAAAATAAGTCCCACTCCATCAGAAGAAACTTGTAATGACACCTAAAATTCTTACATGGGGAGCAAGACAGACACAGCAGTGAGGGCTGATGAATAATGGTGCAATTGAGGTGGAGAGTACAGGCCCATTCTGCACAAGAGCAGTAAATGTTTAATATCTCTGTTGCGTCTTTCAGCCATAACACCAACAGATTAACAAGGTTTCTGTGGCTGGGTAACTTCTTTGGAGTTTTGATCTTGGAAATAATTACACTAAATATTTCATAAGTGCCTTGGAAAGTTTTTTTTTTTCTTTTTTTTTTTTTAATAAAGAAAAAGAATCGCTCGCTGCTCTCGGACTGCAGCAGGGTAATGAAAGTGCACAGCTAATCAATAACCACTTTCAGTTCATTATTCAGCACATTTTGGGCTGGTGTTATTTCTTCCCTTCTACCATTCCACATCCCACAGACGGAGTGAGGGTGCATTTTTAAACCACCACATCTTACTGCTTTTGCAAATCATCCTTAATGCTAACCACAACATGGAACACCCAGCCTCTAAATACCACCCACACCGTTTGGAGGGTCCCAGGGTGTTTCCAGCTGAGCAGATCCAGGGTGCTTCCAGCTGAGCATTTTTGCCAGCTGAGGCAGAGGAGGCCAAAGTGCCAGACTAATTCCCTTTCTTCTTTAGACTGGGTAACAAATTGCTGGGGCATTTCTGTCCCTTATTCCTCTTTGAGAAGTCTAAAGAAGGCCAAAGCTTCTGGTTTAAATCCCTTGGACAGTCCCAGCTCGAGGGCTGTGGGACAGGCAGCTCTGGGTTCCTATCTGGAGCTGCTGATGGGACCAGAGCCTTGGCTTTGCCCCAGATCCAGCTGCTGCACCTGCACAACAGCCAGAGCTCTGCAAACACTTCCACACCAGGATGCAACAGCAATGAGAGACCCCAGGGATACTGCCAGGTGTTACCCACATCCCCAGTCCTCACCTCCTCCAGGAAAACCCAACAGACTCCTTCCCCACTCTGCCCACTCCATAAAAAATACAACCCAAAGGACACACTATGATCACTTCAAATAGAGCTGAAACTGGAAACTGCATCCAGGACTTGGGAAAGAAAAAGGCACGTGGATGAATCCATCAGGCCATTTCCATGGGCACTTTCCATGAGAACAAGCAGAGGAAAAGCAGCAACTACAAGAGATAATTATCCCTCTAAGAAAATCAAACCCTTGTGATTAGAGTGAAGCTAAAATAAAATCTGCCCAATACATCAAAATGCCCACTGTAACCCCCAAATTCCAATAAGATCTTGATTTATTAGTTTAGCTGGAGACTTGGAAAAACTCCACCATTTATTGGTGCCTTTGTTTTTCTCTAAATAACCAAGTTTTCATGGCAAAGAAATGGAAGTGGACAGTGCATTACACAGACAGTGCAGGAGGCAAACTGAACATGTACTTAGACACAGGCTCGAGAGAAAAGACAAAACATAGGATGCCCTGACAGACTGGAAGGAAACAAAAAAATCAAAGTTATCTATACATTCAATGCAAAAAGCTTAGAAATGAATTTTTAAAAGCATCCACAACAAATACCTGCAAAGCATTTGCAGTGTTACAGAAACATACAACACACACACACATTTGGTTTCACCTTCTTGCTCTTTTTTATCTTTTAATCCCTTCTTCAATGCCTTTCAGAATGTAGCCTCCACCTTCTCTCCTGCCCCAGCCATCAAAGTACAGTGCATTTCTACATAACATTTCAAAACCCTTTTTATAGATTAAGCTCAGGGCCAGATGTGTGGTCTTGCATTTGTTTGTTTTTCCTGCCACACAATTTAATTATTTCCAGCGTTTTGCAGACTTGGTGTGAAACAAGAAGTGAGACTGCAGGGAAAGGAAATGGCACCTGGAAGGAACATGACCACCCCCAGCCAGCCTGGACACCCCCAGGCAGAAACCTGCAAATCTCATCCCCAAAAAAATGAATAAATTATGAATTTACCCAAGCTGAGGACAGGGGTGGTACCCAAGGAGACAAATGCAGGTACTGGCAAGAAAAGAGGAAACAACATTCTCTGAGTCACCCACCCAGAGCAGAGCCACAGGAGCACAAGTGCCTGGCTGGGGCCCAGCCCTGCTCCTTGCAGCAGCTCCCAGTGCTTGAGGGATGCATTAAAGCTCTGCCCTGGCCTCAGGGACAGCCATCAATTATCCCTCATTTGCAGGGAAATTGAGACATAGGGAGAAAAATTATCTGGTCTAATATCCAAGAGAGAATTAGTGAGAGAGCAGATTCAAGGCTGGATCCAACTTTTGTCACACAATAATTTTTTATAAATAGAGGAGGCAGTGGGGTAGCTCAAGCAAATTCAATTTCCCTTATAACTGGCACAATTCTGCAAGAAAAAAATGTGAAGAATTTTTCTTTTCTTCTTACCAACTGCCTTTTCTAGAAGGGCTACAGACCTCCATTCTACAAATGACAAGGAAAGAAACTACTCAAGATCAAAAGATGCTCAAACTCTCACTTCCAAGAGTATCCCCAAAACCCCACGCAAATAATCCTAGCTGGGGAAAATATTCTCAGATGTAATTAAGTTGTGTTCTGAACCCAAATTTTGCATTAACAGCTTGGGCATCACAAACCAAACTCACTTTTCAGCTGTCAAATCCACAAGACAAAACTTTGAAGCAAATCTTCCTTTTGGCCTTTTATTCTGACCCATTTTGCTGAACCCCTCCCACTGGTCTCAGAACTGCCACTGCTTTCAGAAAGTCAAGATCTGGCTTTACTCAGAATTCTCTCCAGGAAACAATTCTCTTTTCTACAGAAAATTTCTGGATGTATCAAAGCATTTAACAGCCATAGAGCACACATTGTGGTTTCAGCCCAACAAGAGAAGCAGAGAGCTTTCCCAAGGGTGGAATTCTCATGTTCCTTGAGGATTCGTGGAGTTTTGTGTGGTTTTATTCCTCAAATTAATTGGGATTCCAACCACCTCCTCCAACTACAAATTCAGCTTCACACATCCATTAGGGTATCCTGCAACAAGGTGTCACACTGCACATGTGGGTCTAAAGAAAGCAATTTAATGGAAATTAAAACAAAAGTAACAAAATCTGTTTCCTGACCTCCGAGACCCATTCAAATTAACTTTCCCCTTGTTCCCCAACAAATATCCAAATTGTTTTGGGGGTGTTCTTTTTTGAAGTGTCCCTTAAAAGAGAGTGTTGCAAAAGCAAGTTTACTAAGGCTTCAGGCACATTTTCCTTTCCATGAGATGCACCATGGGATGGAAACCTTGCTCCAGAGCCTGGCAGCAGCTGAGGAAGCAAAGCTGGGAGCAGAAAGTGTCCAACCCCCCGGGTTCAGATTTCAGGGATGCCTCTGACCGAGTGGTGCAGTTCCCTGTTCACAGCTCCTGCCGTGGCCTGGCCACTTATTTCCCACCTTGGGAATTTCTCCATCCTGGCTGATGCAGCCTTGCCAGCTCTCAGATTTGCAGGAGCACTGCCCAGCCCCACATGCCCTTCTCTAAAGGGCATTACAGCTGTATTTATATCTGACATAAATCTGCTTTGTAAACAGTGACCTGATTCAGGAGCTGGGCTTTCTTAGATGGCCACATCCAGAGCACACGTGTCTGCTGGCCTGGAGGGACAGCCTCAAATATCCCAGAGCTGGCAGGTGGGAAGTCAAAGCCACCAAAAGCTGGAGGGTTTGGCATATCCACAAAGTGTAACAGAGGAGCCAAAAGACGTCATCAGTCCAGCTTGATCACAACACGGTGTGAAGAAAAGGACAATTAGTCTGTGCAGTAAGAGCTACCTGCAGTCTGCAAGTAATGCAATATCTGAGGGACATTGGATAGTTTAGTCCAAAATTCACTGCAAATGCTGGCTCACAGTCAAAACAATCAGGAGCTGAACTGAAAATAATATCAAAGTTCTCACTCCAGGCACCAGACCCTGTTTTCTCTTCTCGTTTCTATTCTTCTGTTTGCTGCCAATTCAAAGCGCTGTGACCAAAAAAAATCAGCCCATTAGTCTTGTTCTTAGAAGTGTTAAGCTCTTATATATGAAGTTAGTGTTATCCACTGAGTCCATAAATTACAGCTAAAGTACATAAGGAAGCAGTCATGACATAACCCCAATTTAATCTGAACTAGGCCATCACAGTCAAAGAAGTGTTTTTCAAACTGTTAATTAATTTTTAAAAGAATGGATTAAAGGGGGTTCTCAATTAAAAGGCTACTTTAAGGAGACAAGTGAGAGAGGATTGTCCACTTTATTAATACAGCAATTTAACAGCTATTCAACATGTAATAACTTCATTAAAAGTCAACCCTCCCCCTTCTCCAGCAGATTAGCCACCCATTTGTCAGACACAATACAGCTTCATTAGCCTAAAAGTTCCATTTCTGCTCTTCCACAGATTGGCTTTTATTTTGCTTCTGCCAGTAAGAGAAAATCCTGAATGACGGCAAAGTCCAGAAATCAATAACACAAACAGTGCCTTGGTCTCTCCTGGGTTCCAGAGAGTGTTTGGAAAAGCATTCCCAGAAATGCCAGCAGTGACAGCAGAGCCAACTCCTGCAAGAGCCAGGTTGGAAACCCTGGGACCAACCTAAACAACGCTGCCCAAAGGCACAGCAAAGGCTCATCCATGAGCTGTACCTTGTCTGCAAGAGCTCACAAATGATACCTTTTCCCATCACCTTTTCCCCACCAGCACCTCACAGCCTGCATGGAATTGGAGTGTGTCACTGAGAAGAGGATATACAGCAATTTTACCAGAACCTTCCCACCACAAGCTCGAGTTTTTGGGTTCAGCGTTGTAATCACGTGTAACACACAAGTGACACCTCCTTCCGGGTGGGTGTGTTCATCCTGGGCTCCACAGACCTGCCCAGGAGCATGTGGGAGCTCAGCCAGGGACAGCAGGGACAAGTCCTGGGGCTGGGCAGCAGCAAAGTGCAGTTCTCAACACCTCTGAGAAACGTGCAGCCAAAGTCCTGGAGACTCAGACAGCAGCCATGGCAAAGCTCCTGGAAGGGCAGCCCTACAACTAAATACACAGTGAGGAGAGCCCTCTGATTCCAGTGGGGAAGTCTGAGCACTGAGTGGAGAAGCTCCACACGAGAGCAGCACAGCAGCAGCCCCGTGCTCCGTGTCAGCCTCGTCGCTGCAGCCAGAGAGATTCCGCATGGATTCTCTGCAGGATCAGAGCTCTGGGAAGCCCTTATTAAAAGATAACAGAAACTGAAAGAGGTTACAACTCAGGCTAATACCACCCAAAAGCTAAAGCAAACAAAAACATTCCAGTCTAAGATTTATCTGCAAAGACCATTCAAGCTACTCTTAAAACCATTAACAGCCACATGCCCAGGCTTTGATAAAAAGGGACACCTTTCCTCCAGCTCCTGAAATTTAAAGGAGTGAACCCAGACATCAGCAGAACAGGAAGTTCAGGATATATACAGCATTAGTTTCCAAGAGAATATTTATCGTGTCACGTGAGACCAGCATTTTTAGCCAACTTGGGAGAAAATAGACAAGCTGCAAAGCTGCCCTAAAAATACCAGTCACGATAATTACAAGGAAGAAAAACAAAGAATAAGCAATGGCAGCACTAACAATCCATACTTTTACTGACAACCTGCTAACGATTTTTTTTTAATTACACAGACCACTGCCAGAAGATTATCTCAGCTGCTCAGGTGTGCAATTCATGTTTCCAGTTAAAAAAAAAAAAAAAGAAAAGGCATCAATAAATATGTAAATCCAGGACCATCTCTTCTCTGTTCTCCCACTAAAACACAAGCTTTGGCCAAGAAAGAACCAACTGCTCCTCCTTCCTCAGGACAGCACTATTCAGCTTCAGCATTTTCATAAAATGATAAAGATCAAAACAATCCAAGAGCTAGTAAAATCTGAACTTATCCTAGGCTAGAGGTGCAGAGAAAAGAGCCTGGCTGACAGGAGCCACCCAGGGGTGAGATGCCTCCCTGGCCACGTGTTGGTGACAGTGGCTCTTCCCAAGGCACAAACCAGCTCCTGCAATGAGTAACTGCAGGGCTTGCAGGAGTCAACAGTTGTAACAGAAGATTTATTTTTGTCACTAAAATCAGCCAGGGTGACTCACAATAGGCTCAGAGAGCCTCGTTGATGAGTTTCATTTTATACAGTCACTTTTCACCCTCGATTCTCAAAAATACCCTGAGTGACAATAATGACAATAGAGTATAATAGTCCTAATTAGCTAATGGGAGAGAAAACTTCCAAGTTCCAAACTAACCAGAATTGCTGCTTCTAAAAATGCAATGCAGTTGATCCCTGTTGATCTCTGAAATTAGAAGAGAAAGAATGGCCATTCTCTTCTGCATATTCAGCAACAATATCCCGACAGCCCCATCAGGAGAAAGAACACAAGCAAGAGCTGTTCAGAGACCTGGCTTCAGGATGATTTACTGCTAAATGCATTAGAAGCATCTCCCACTGACAAAATAAATAGGTCTGACTGTATCAAAAGCCAAGCAAATCATTGCTTTCTCAAGCACAGGTTAATGCATTTTTTCCCAGCGATGATAAAGAGGACAAAAGGACAATGGCAAGGTTTGAAAATGACTTGCCAACTAAGTGATGGCTCAATAATTACATTTTTGGAAAATTTTCCTTGCATTTCACACTATTGATGGCACTCTCAAAGCAACTGAAAGCACCAGCAACAAAGAGAAGCCAATGTGAAACTTGCTCTGTTGAAGTGACCAAAGCAAAGGGCTATGGCAGGAGACTGACTTGGTAAAGTCAAATTTAGGACAACCACTACTGCTCTTTAAAGCACCAAAGTTGGCTGGAATCTTCATTTAGGACTGAAGTCCAGTAGCTTTCCTCTGAATAGGAGATCACATGGAAGCTATTTTCTTTGTGGAGTTTATTTTGAGCTGAAAATATTTTCCAGTTCCATGCTGACAGACAGATTGTAACCACACTGTTTTACAGAATAATGGACAAGTTTTTGAAGCCTGTCACAGGGGAAAGTAGAGAAAGCTGCATTTTTCCCTTTACAGTATTTATTCCTGCAGGAGTTTACTCTTTCAAAATAAGGTCATGTGCTCCTTTAGCACAAAAGGACCCAACTGAGCAGAGCACAGCTATCTGTCCCATCCCACATCCCAGGCAAGATGAGATAATCAGATTAGCCAAACAGTTATAAATTGCACACATCTGAAGGAGAAGGAAGTAATTTTCTTATATTCCTCTCCCTGGCAATCACCTCCAAGATTTCCAAAACAGCAGTGTCAGCCTCCCTAACGCTTCCCAGTACTGAGCTCCTCCAGCATTGAGGGACAAATTCCTCTGGAAGCCTCAGGTCAGCTTGTCACATTTATTGGAGAAAATGGTTTGCTAAGATGATGTGGTAAAAGCCTGCATTAATACCTCCCATTTCTATCCACACCTCCAGCAATGTTCTTTAAGAGCATCCCAGTGATTGGCTACAAAAACCCTCCTGGGAGAGGCTCCTCCACTCTCCCCACCCAAACCAACACCGGCTGGGTGCAGCACAAGGGGTGATGCCAGGACAAGGACAAAGGGGATGATTTACTGTGCTCCTGTTGCATCTTTCACCCTGAGTGGCCCCACACCTCCTCCTCCTTCAGACCAAGGGCAAGGGGAGCGCCCAGGAAGAAAGCAATGGAGCTTAAGGAGGTTTTAAAAACTGAGAAAATAGGAAAAGGGGGTATTTGCCCCACAGGCAACTGTCTCCAAAATCCCAGCTGAACCTCTTGTTTAGGGTTTGGGTGCCCCAGGACCGAAGCATAAGCTATCACATTCTAAAAGGGGAAGGGGATTAGTTAACTAAACTCCTTTGTACCTGCAGAGCTCAGTTCTTACCCCCAAAGCCACTCACACCATCTGCACTGAACAGTCTTTGGAAGAAGCTCCCTGAGCCCGTGCAGCAAAAGAGCACCAAAAGCTCCCGGAGAGTAAAACCAGCCCTTGCAGGTGACTGACAGGATTTCCAGACCAAAAGCCTTGTACAACACAGAACCACCCGCCAGGCAATACCAGACTTTTTTCAGTGAGCAGTAAATTGCTCGTTTGCTGGAACACAAGGTGCCTCATTTTCCTCCCTAAGACACCACTAATCCTGTATGCAGGGCTAAAATATCTCTGCTGCCCAGCCTGGCGTTGTCAGTGCTGAGAAATACTGGAAACCAGAGTGCTTTGATTCACACTAAGGACAGCTGAAAGAAATGTCAGCAGTTTTTATTTTTAAATGCATGTAGCGCTGTGCCCAGGGCTAGGAACACTCCCAGTTCCCTCAGATGTTTTAGCAAATACCAGTTCTTCTGGAAGAGGTGGTGGAGACAAACCTTTCATTCAACAGTGCCCTTCTTGGGGTCAGCCAAAGAAGACCCTCTCTCCTTTCACTTCCCAAACTTTCCACCT
The DNA here is from genome assembly GCA_013398075.1 of Notiomystis cincta. NCBI lineage: Eukaryota > Metazoa > Chordata > Aves > Passeriformes > Notiomystidae > Notiomystis > Notiomystis cincta. The sequence goes on along the minus strand of VZRX01009256.1, from coordinate 132,242 downwards.
CTGGGATGACTCCCAGCTTGCTCCACACCCCAGGGGACTGGGGATGGTGAAGGTCCATCCTCAAGTCTGTGAGGAAACAATGATTTGTGCAGCTTTTTTCCTTCATTGTTTCATCTCCAGACAATGGAAAAATCACCTCTCTGACTTCCAAGCCTGTAACTGACCCCCTCAGCTAATGTCAAACATCCTCTGCCCCCGTCCTGCAGCACAAAACAAGCACAAAATAATCCCCAAAAGTTAAGCAATACAGAGACAGACTGTGCTGCAGTAGGGAGGGTTACACACACCACCCAAACTCGTGACATTCCCATAGAAACCACAGTGGGAAAAGAGAAAAACCATAAAAACTGACAAGATGAAATGCACATGGTAAAATCTGTAATTCTGGTGAAAAAAATCTACATGAGCAAGTTCCTCCCCAGCTCTTCAGCAGCTCAGGCACTCAGGGCTAACACAGGTAACACCCAACTGATGCCAGTAAAGCTTTTTTCAGACTCCTCAGGCTGCCTGATGGGAATAATCACACTTTCCCAGTAGTGGTATTTCAGAGGACAAAGCTGGTGAGTATTAATTAGAAGCCAACTTTCTTCCCTCTTTACTTATGGACCAGTTCTTGTAGTTAAGTGGCACTAGAAACACAGGAACTTTCTAAACTTTTCCTTAGAAGGAATGTTCCTTTCAGAACATAAATTTTCCTCATTAGCAGGACCAGTTAAGCAAATAAATATTGGGATGTGCAAGAGAAGCAATTGATTCTTTCAGTCAAATATGCATCCCAATAGGGGAAAAAAAAAGTTACATGTTCCATTACACACTTCCCTACTCTGAACGAGTGTTTTTGTGTGACATCAAAAGAGAGAAAGAGAAAAGGAAGAAAATAAATTTTAAAGAAAAGACAAGAATGCTGAGCAATGGCTTTTAAATCACTCAGGATGCTCTGCTGATGTTCTGGAAACCCAGTTGTATTCCAGTGCTTGGCAGAAGCAAGTCAGCTCCACCAGGAGAGGCACAAACCTGCAGGAAGGAGGTTGTTTGTTGCAAACTGAATCATTCCCTGAGATGCCTGCTGTATCTCCAACCCCCTTCCAGACAGAGGAATAACATCCACAGCCTGCCTGGTGCTGAGCTCAATCGACTGCACACCCCTGAGCTCTACTACAAAAGCCAGAAATAAACCCCAAATCCCAAATCCAGGAGGTTTGGAAGCCAGTCTGGACACCAACACTCTTCTGCTCATCCCAGTCTCCATCCCAGCAGGAATGGCACGTGAATCTCACTCTCCTGGGATGGCTGGGATGTCAGGAGCCCCTTGCCCCTGGGTTTTTTCTCCAAAGCTTTACCACCAGCATCTTTCATGCAAAGCACATGATTTTCTGCTTAGGAAAAACTAAAAAAAAAAACCAGGATTGTTTTTCAGGTCTTGAAAAATACTTTAGTCTGGCAGATGGTTTTTTTTCTGGAATTAGTTTCTAAATATATACTCTACCTACCACACCATCAAAGGCAGGGCTAAAGACACTAACCAGTCAATACATTAAATGGTTTATCTTGTTAGAGGTTTTACAGCTACTTAATGATGAGTTTTGGTAACCACTGCCTGTATGTGTTTATTACTGTAAAACAGCCTTTAAAAAAATACATAATCTGTAATAGCATAACCTTTCCCTTCAGCTGCATAAAAATGTTGTACTCCAATCAATATCATCCGTAGCAAGAAACTAAAAAAAGATCAGCAGAAGCCATAAAACACAGTAAATTACTTTCAGAGAACAGCTCTACTGCCACCATATTTTATAGAAATTCTATTTAAAATTCACACATAGAAAAAGAATTAGATATACAGAAAAAAAAGGCAGATCTGGACAGAAGATAAAGCAAATAAGTTGCATTTTCTGACAAGTGGGATAAGAAAAGCAGAAGGGTAGACTGAATCTGACCTTTAAGCGTCAGTCACATTTTCCATGTGCTGCTAAAGATCTTTCCCCAGGGGGAGGAGGGGGCAGCAAGAGAATTGATTCATAAAAAACCCCATCAGTGTTTACATGAAGTAACCAGTGAGAAATTCTTACTTTACAAATCAGAGCAAACCTCCCGTTACTTATCTGAACAAGAGGAAAGTTTAGCATCACCCTGCCAATATTTGAAGGTTTTACACATCTCAGAGTCTGAAAAGAGCCAGGCCCCTCCATCACACAAAATAACAAGCATTCCTCCCACTCCAGTCCAGAGGCACTGAAGGGCACCACAGCAGCTGAGTTCACAGAGCACCAGAAGAGCACAAGCATTTCTTTAGCCAATAACAACAGAAGTCAAAACAAAGCTACAAATATAAATTCAACCTGGACTGTGAGCCCATTGCTTAGGGAACAAATTATTTGCTTTTTAGCTTTACTGACCTTCCTGAACAAAAAAGTCATGGAGAGATGCTGACATAAGGAATCAAAGTTGCTGCCACCTTATTATCTGGACACAGGTTTATACCCCAAAGCCCCCAGCCCATCAGCATCTGCAACTAGTAAGGAATCAGATGTTTATTAAGAATAGCTGGGTATCCAAAACAAACAGGTTGAAAATGAGGATAAACTTAGCACAGCTTAGGAAAAAAAAAAAAAGAAAAAAAGAAGGTGCAAGCCCCCCTGCTTTTCCTGCTTGCTCCTTTCACAAAAGCTTGGATCATCTGCAGGAACTGCCTCTCCAAGTATATCCAGGGTTTACTTACTATTTACTCCCAGGCAAATTTCAAACCACCAGCCCTTGCCAGAGCTGTCTGAGGTGACCCTGTGGCTGCCCCACCTTGGGCTGTGTTCCCAAGCATTCCTGAGTGTTCCCAGGCTGCAGGTCCTGTGAAAGGTTCCAGCCACCAGCCCTCCTCCTCTGCAAATCCTGCTTATCTCACCTGCAGCCTTCCTTCTTTTCTGGTCTGAGGCTACTTCCAATCAGTCAGGAAGATGAAAGGAAAGCAGATTCAGAGGCATGGCTGGAAGTAGAAGTAATTAGGATGTTGGAAACAAAATCAAAACAGAAGATACAGCTTTTAAGAAGTCCCTCTCTATTAATCTCAGGCTGAGAGAGGGATAAAAATGTTTCTATTCCAATGATCATCTTTGAAGAAAAAAGTCCTTGTATTTGGTACAAGGAGAAAAGGTAACTCTCAAACTGGAGAATTAAGCAGTACTTCCATTTATTCCCACTTCCTTAGCTAAGCCAAGTACAGTTACCTCCACTGCATGTTTCCATGCACAACTCAAAAATCAGGAATGTCCCTAATCTAAATCTGAAAGAGGGATTTGAGACACTGTAGCCAGGTGATGCTCCCCATAAAAAGCAAATACTGCAATATTGTAATTTTCTTTGAAAAGTTGGTGGTTTAGGGTTGTTGTTTTTCCAGGGATTTTTGTTTCATAGCACACTTTTTTCTTTCTACCTTTCTGCCAGCTTCTCTAGAAGAAAACAAAACAAACCTCTATGACTAATCTTTCACTTTGCCAGCTGACAGAAACCACGGTGTTACCACAGCACTTTTGAAATAAAACTACAATTTTAAGGGGAAAATGTAGAAGCTCATTCTGGTCCTTTGCCTTCCCCCTCATCCCTGAGGCATCACCCTGCACTGACATCCTTCTGAGCAGGGGCTGGAGCTGCTCCCTTTGCTTGGGGGAAGCCTCAACACGTCAGTGAGGGACGGAAAATCCACGTCAGGACAGAGGGAACTGCTTCTGCCACCCAGAACCTGTGTGAGATGTTGCCATGGAGGAAAGGGAACTGCTCAACTGTCTTGAGGGTCCATGAGACATTACAGCCAAGCCAGAGGGATACAGAAGCAAATGGATTCAAGTGCTCCCACAAACCTGAAGCTTCCAGACAAGAAATTACCAGTAATTACTAATAATATAATTTTCATGCAGCACTCATCAGCATGAACCAGTTCTGTCCTCACAACAAAGAGGAACAACAAAAGCCACAAACAGTTACTGAATTAGCTTATTAAGATCTCTGGGATTTTTTTGAACCTTCATAACCATCAAAATTGGTCTGAATGCACAAACATGATTACAATAAAAAGGCCCAGATGTCTTCTGGACACAGCAGGATCAGATCCAACATCACAGTGCAGAGAGCTCACACTGAGGTAGCTCTTCCCAAGGGAATGAAGGCTGCTGCCCTGGAGTCACTGCCCATCCTGCTCCTCACAGGACAGGCTGCAGCACGGGAGGAATTTCAGAAGCTGCTACTCCAGTTTCAAACGTGCTCCTCTTTGAAACAGCACACACCAAACAGCAGGGGTGGCCAAGCACACTGTCCAGGGCACAGCACAGCAAAGCAGACAAACAAACAAACAAACACCTAACAGCAAAACGAGAGAGCCCAAAGGCTGCAGCTGATTTTCCTCCTGTGCCTGTCGCTATTTCCCATCAAATCACAGCCCTGTAAGGCAGAAAGAAAGCCTGACCTCGATCAGATGCTCTCCTGGTTAAGAGCCAGCAAGAGACAACGCGACCTCTGGACCAAAGCAGACCCGTTTACATCGAAAATTTAACCTCTGGGATGAAAAGATCAAGAGGCCCCTCCTGATGATGGGAAAGAACCAATCACTTCATCAGCGAGGTGGTCCCGAAGGGAAGAGGGGCACAGCAGGACAGAGGAGGCTTCGTCCAGCTCTGCAGAGCCCTTCCCACTGCCTGGAGCCAGAGCCAGGGCACCAGGAGGGGAGAGGAGCCCTTGGGAGGCCGCTGTGCCCGGCCAGCAGGAGCAGAGCCAGAGCAGGACACGGCTCATTCCAGAGACATTTTTAGCACCAAGAAGGGAAGAGTGCAGCAGCTCTCCTGTCCTGCTGCATCCACCCAGCTTCCAGAATTTCCAACTCTATAATGATATGGTTCCTGGAAGAGCCCTTCTGAGTGGATTAGAGGACATCTCGTGAGCATGCCCTTGGCAGCACAATGACCATGGTGTGGAAAGACTCCTGAGTGCATGATCCAGGCCCTCTGTAATTCAGTTATGTCTCCTTTTTTGCAGAGGTGAGAGGCAGGTGTTTTAAAAGCAGCTTGCTCTTAATTTTGTTTTGTGTTTGAGGGGTTTTTAACATTTTTTTTTTCTTTATTCCCTCCTTATAATAGTAAAACCAATTGCTGGTTTTTCTCCAGTCTCAATACTGGTTGTGCTGCTGAGAAAGATTGTGCAGCAGAGCAAAACTCAACTCAATTAAAGATGAAGCATGCACTCGGTTTTCTTTTGAGCAGGAGGGACAGAGACTCTCAAGAAGCTTCACCTTACATTAACCAGGTTTGGCACTGCCCAGACAAGCTTGCTTAGGGAATTTTTATACAGTGGAAGAAGAGTTTTTCCACAGCAACAAATACTTTATACAGTTGTCCATACTAAAACACCCATTTTACAGGAGATTCAGCCCATCTTTGGATTCATTCATGCTCTGAACCATGCCCTTAAAAGCAGAGTGTGTTATTCTTTTGCATTAAGCAAAGCTGTGTTAAAATGTTTGTTTCTGATGGAACAGGGAGACAGACACCAGGAGGAAGCAAGCTGTGTCTGAAGAGCAGAATTCCTGGCAGATGGGTCAAGAGCAGCAGCTGTGTTCACAGAAAACACACACGTTTTTACATACTTGGGGCTGCCATGTGGAAAACATCACAAGAGATGGTTCACAACAAGGGGAAAAGGGTGTGTTTTTGACAGCAGGTATCAGGATGCTGCTCTCCTGAGCCTCTGCAGTGGATGCTGTAGATGGATGTCTCATCGGGCAGGGAAAAGGTCAACATTAATAATGGAGCTGCACCAGTTCGTGACAGTCCCAGAAATATCATGAAGAGATACTGATCTTTACTGCAGTGTGATCACCACACGCATGAGAACAGCCCCACCTGCCCGAGACCAAGCTGAGCCACCACTGCTCCCACTCAGGCTTGAATTTCCTGGGCAGCACCACGTCCCTGTGCACATCAGGAGCACATTTCTCTCACTGTCTCCACAAGAGATGTGCAAAGGAAGAACCAAAAACTGACATTTTCCAGCCTCTCTCCTTGCTGTGAAGCAGATCTTTGTGGGGATGACCAAGGAAGACTGAACCAGAGCAGCCAGAGCCCAACGAGACTGAAATCAGAGTTCACACTAAACAGACAAATGACCCCATTTCAGAGTGCTCCTTACACACCACTTTGTGCAGCAAAGTCAAAAAGCAGCTCCACATCTTCTCTGCGAGTCAGGCAAAGGGCTGCTCTGCTGGATTTACTAAACTGTGTCATGGAAAGAGCTACAGATGCCTTATCATTGCTGAAATGTTACAGAGATAAGGTCCGTGTGTCAGCTGCCTCCTGGAAATGCAGCTAAGGGCACTTCATGCTTATTCTGCACTGAAATCAGTGTATCAAATCTTTTATGCTAACAGGAGTTCCAGCCACACAGCAGAAAATGAGCATCCACATTACCACCACATACTTTGAATTGCCCTGGTCTCAGCAGGCTCTCTCTAACCCTTCTTTCAAGATGTTTTAAGTGGATTATTTTCCCCAAGAAGGGCCAGGGAGACACAGAAATTGTTACAAGCAGAACAAGTAATGAGTTTAGCAAATCCCTTATGCCAGTTACACTTAAAATGCTGCCCTAAACGCACTAGGTAGTAACAGTAATTAAATAAGCAACAGCATTGTGCTCCCAGGATTTCTTTCCACTGAAGGACTGGAAAGCACTTGAAGCCTTTGTCAGGAAAACCATGTAGGTGCAGCTTTTCTCTCTCCTCCTGGTAAGGATGGAAAGACAGTTCTCCATTTCCAGAGGAGCACTGCACAGGTTAACAGCACTCTTGTTTTCTCCTTTATAGTTCAGAGATAGAGGGGAACACGAAGTATGATGTGAACATCTGGTGAACACACACAGGAGGGCTGCAGTAAGAGGAGGAAGAGCATTAGAGATAATTGTGTCGAAGACAGAGCCAGTCCTACGAGCCTTTTGCAAATGAGTGCACTCAGGATTAGTCTGCAAAATCCGTCTGTTGTAGAGGAGAAAGTACAGCAGGAGCAGGATAACTCACTCAGCAACACTGAACAGGTTTTCCAGAGAAGCTGTGGATGCCTCATCCCTGGAAGTGCTCAAAGCAAGGCTGGACAGGGCTTGGAGTAACCTGGTCTAGTGGAAGGTACCCCTGCCCATGGCAGGGGGTTGGAATGAGGTGATCTTTGAGGTCCTTCCAAACCAAGTCATTACATGACTATAAAGGAAAATAAATCGTCTTTTCTCTTGCAAATGCCCTCAGCACCATTTAAAAAAGAACACCTGGTAAGGTCAGCAGAATTCACAAGATCATCACATCTGGGTGCTGAACTTGACTCTTCATGTCAAATCCTGCAACAGAAACACATCCTCACCCTCAGGGGGGCCAGCAACCAAAGAAGAGCTGTTTCCTTCATCACCTATTCCACAGGGTCATCTCTTCCCAATTGTCATTCTGAGGACTCGGTCCTTCAGCTCTCTGCTATTTATGCACATTGTTAATCTGAGTGCACCACGTACTCCAAGCATTCACGAGCCTACAGACAGGACTTGCTCTATTCATAAATAGCAGAGCTCCAACAGGGAAAGATCCCAGCATTAGTCAGAGCTATTGAGAGAAGGGAAATTAGACAGCAGGTATAGAGAGAAAGCCCGAGTGTGTGAGTTACATATTTAAATGATACTGACATTTCTTCAAAGCCTTACTGGGTTTTTCATAGGTTGGGTTCTTTGGGGTATTTTTGGTTGATTTTTTTTTGGAAGGCTGCAGTTGTAAAGGTAAAATTCTTACAAAAAAATGATCAAGCAGCTGTTATTGTCACAGTGGGAGAGGCTGAATACCATATGCTTAGTATCCAAGCTTACTGTGGAACAACAGGAAAGTATGGCTAAAAGAAGGAAAGCCAAACTAGGAAAAAAACCCAAACCAAAATCACACACACAATCCACACAGTTTAGACACTGAATATATTGGCACAAGGGACAGAACAAAGTCCCTAGGCTGAGGAGGGACCTGTGTGATGTGCTCACATCCAGGAGCAATGCACATTTTGCTCTGCTCTCAAAGAGAAACGTGAGGGGGTTCACACATCCTCGAGAGCTGGGCCTGGCTGAAGGCTGGGAAACACATGGCTCCTGCTAATAAATCCCTTAATTTATTAAGATAACTTCTCATCACTGAAGAAAAAGAAAAGCCATACCCCTGGAAACCACACTCAGTGAACACAGCAACTAATAAAAACAAAGACAACTCAAGAAATGTATGTTGTTATATCTTCTTACTTCATCAGCTAAAATATAAATTAACATATTTTTCCTCTTCTGTGAAGATTTTTTTTTCTCCCTCCGCAAAACTGCCATAGCTTCATTGCTGTTCCAAGGATCCTTCCCTGCCTTAGTCCAAGAATTAACTTGTCACCTAAAGCCCCAGCCTGTGAGAACAAACACAGACAGAGCTTTCCTGATCTCAGATGTAGGTAGTTAACACAGTTCTGTTTTGTGCTGCTTCAGGAGCTAAAACAAGCGAGAAAACCAAACACAAGACCTTTAGAGAAACCCCTTTTTTGCTCCACCAACCACTTGGACTAAAACCAGGCTCTTCTCCCTCTATTGGTGAAAGCCAAACCATCCACCTGCAGCGTCCCACTGCACCAGAGACTTTTCTTCCAAAAGCACCCACTCTGCATTTTCATCCTCTGCTGTACATGGACACAAGAGCCTCTCTTCAGGCTAAAAACCACGTAAAATAGTTACAGGTTGAAGAACATGCAGGAACAGCAAAGTAAAAGTAGCATTTCTGACATTATTGTGCTGATGAGTCACCAATTCATTTTTGTTTGTCAGCTCCTGTAAGGGCCAAGATCTTCAGAGCCGGCTGAGGCCAACTGAGGTGGCAGCCAGGCTTGGGCTCAGATGCCCAGAGCCAGAAATGCCTTTTCCCCCTTTAACTGCTGGCTGCCAAAAAAAGCAAGAAGGGATCAGAGAGGAGCTTCAAGTGACAACATCCCCCTCTCCAGCCTCTCTCCCAGCTGCAAACTCCAGCAGCATCTCAGCCAAGCTCAACACTGCCCATCACTTCTGTCCCTTTGGGGAAGCGGCTCTTCCATCACAAAAAGCCCCAAGGTTTAGTTGCTGTCCCTGCAGTTTTAAAGACTCAAAGGACCTTTGGCAGCACAGCCAGGAGCCCTCTCCACAGGTGGCAGGACTGACAGATGCCCAGACCCCACGGAACAACAGCAGTAGATCAAAAAGCACCATCACAGCGACACGGAGCAACCCAGGCGATCCAGAACATGGCTTTGTCTCAAGCTGGGGCTCAAGTGGCTCTGGAAATTTGTTTGCATAGTTTGTCCTTCATTAAGATCCTGTTGGCTGGGATGGAGAGGGGAAAATCAGGGATGTATTCTTACTAATGGCAGGGACCACGTAATAATTTGCAGCCTCTATGCTTAAGGCTCACACAAATCCCTTGTACGGAACATTTGCTTTATTTCCTTTATTCTTTCTTCCTTGTTTTTCTCTCCTATGGCAGCCCACTGTGTCTTTCATACACTTTCACCTTCTCCCCTACCATGAGCTCTGTTTGAACAAGGTTTTGCAGAACAGAAAAATCTGTCTCCTGCTGGAACTAGCCAGATCTGACTTTTTCCCAAGAAAACAGTGTCCAAGTATAACAGTAATCCTCAGAGGTAGAATAGTTGGTGATCAATAACACCAAAAATCACAAGTCAGAAGGGACTAAGAGTCAAGTTTCTAATCCCTAAAAACAGTTACCACAAACTCCTCTTACTTTGCAAACTTAAATCAGTTTGAAAAGCACCACCACAAGGGGAATGGAGCTTGTTCAGTGGCCAGAGTTTTCTCCAAGTGGGAACAGAGGTAAAGTGTTCCGAAGACCCATTAAGGAAGTAGCAGCCCTTTGATATTTAAGTGACTTAATGCTTTTGGAAACCAGGCTTGGTTACATTGGCGATCCAGTATTCTATAGAAAAAAAAAAAAGTGGGTTTGGTGCTTAAAATCTTATGGTTTGAGGAAAATTCAGGCTACAGGATAGGGGTGGAGCAATAAAACCTCACAGTGAGCAGCCTGAGTTTCCCTTGCTAATCATCAAAAGCCACTGTTGGCAAGGAGCATGACAGGCTTATCCAATGGCTTCCATAAAAGATTGCTCAGTTGTGCACATTTTGAAAGGGCAACCCCTTCTGCCTCACCTCTCTTTCACTGTTATATTTAAATACATTAATATTTTAAACTTCTAAAAGCACAAGCAATTTATCTCTTCTTTAAAAATAAATAAGGTGGGGAATGTGATCGTATTTAGAAAGCAGTACCTAGAGCAACACTTTAATGTAGATAAAAACATATTTCAATACTCCTAAAGCACACAGAAGGTCAGTCCAAAGACACAAGGGATCAGCAATTTTGGATGCCCAAAGTGACACCTTCTCTTAAAAGGAGAAGTTTTAAGAGACAAGCCTGCAAACACCTACTAATCTCCTGAAAACAGAGAGGAACAGACTTCCATCACTTCAGAGAAATACTTCCTTCCATGTTTGACAATAAAAAAGATAAATAATAATAATGATGATGATAATAATTTTAAAAAAAAAGAGACAGGAGACAGACAGACATCTGGGTTATGTTCTAAATGTAATTAGAAGCCTGACAACAGGACAGAATAATGTCAAACAAATTACAAGCAATGTGTTTTCATTCACAGGGTGACAAGTCAACAAGCAGGCAGTTAATTTTAAGACTGATTATGTACCAACTCCTTAAATAACATAAACACACTCACCTCCACGGAAAGCAACAGGGAGTCCAAACACACCATCGATCTCCCTGTGGGCAGGGCTGAGCATCTCAGCTGTGTCTGGGCAATGATGAGTGTGGATTTGAGGGGGGGTTGTTTGTTTTACAAGGTGCTGGCATTGCTCAGTGGGTGCCCCAGCCTGTGTACCTTGGAACCCAGTCCTGGAGCTGCTGAGCACCCTCAGCTCTCCCTGACACAGACACGTGGAAGTGCACAATAAAATGACACTACAGAGGTCCTGCCTGAGGTGACCAGCTGTGGGAGGAAAAGCTGTGTGGCTCCTAACAAGGGTTTTTCAGGCCAGCATCCTCACACCAGATCAGGTGATTCCTTGCCCAGGTTCTCCAGGGCACCACAGGGTGCAGAGGCAGGGAAGGGCTTGGCCATCTGAGCTCAGGTGCACTTCCAGGGGCTGAGGCACATTCCCTACCCACTCAGGGGCTCTCAGGTATCTGGTTTGGGTGAACTGTGGCATGTTCTTACAGGAAAGCAGTGGCTTTCCTTCCCACAGTGTCCAGGCAGCTCCTGGAGGTTTTCCAGCCTAGACTTGCACCCCTGCTCCAAGGGACCCGTTCTGCCACCCACACCAGCACCTGCAGGGACCAATTTACACAAAACTTCAACTTTCCAAGGCACTTTAAAAACAAAACAAAACAAAAAACCCCAAAAACCCTTATCTACCAAGTGGCAAAGGAGGAAGATGCGTAGCCTGGAGAGAGAGCAATTGCAGAGAGCAGCTCTTCATTTTCCTGCAGCAAGAAGAAGCAGCTATTTGTTTGAGTGATGGTGGCTTCACGAGAACACCAGTGCAGAGCCAAGCCACGACAGCTCTGACGTAAATAGAGGGAAAAAGCAAACAGAGTCAGTGCAAAGCACCGAGGCAGCAATGGGACACGATGGTGGAGACGCCAGGCTGCGAGGAGAAACAACGCAGCAAGGCAGGATGACAGATGAAGAAAAAAAAAAAAAAAGGTTACAAAAGCAGAACAGACTAGAAAGGCATTTATAGGATAATAATCCTTGCCTGTGTTTCTAATTATATCTGTAATAGTTAATAGCTGAAAGGATTTTAGAAGGCAAATTTACTTTTTGTCCTCTGTGCCGTTTTCTGGCGGCATTTGCCCCAAATGCCTGAAGATGAACGGTTGGTTTCAACATCTCCTGACTGTGTGTGTGCATAGCTGGGGCAAAAAACTTCCCAGAAGACTCTGCAAGGGACAGAGCTGAACTGGTGAAAATCCCCTCACTGGGGCAGGGACAAGCTGGGCAGCCTCTGTCAGTAAAATGCAGATTCAGCAGCCACAGTAACACCAGAAACCTATTGGGGAACATTTTAACAAACTAGAAAACGGTCAAACAGCACCAGGCTGCAGGTTAGACATTGACACCAAATGCTCTGAATAAATAAATGCACATACAGTTGTGGAAGGGCTTTGCTGGAGGCTGGTGAAACCGACTGGAACAATAACAACTCAACAGAACCCTGCCTGGAGAGCAGAGGAATCATCTCATTAAACTTCTCTGGACTCTTCCAGTGTTTCTTTTGAGTTTCACATTACCTGATTAACACATCCACAGCTGTGAACAAATTCATTTAAATTACATCTCTGTAGCATGAACTGCCCCGAACTACTCAAATTTGAAACAGAGGAAATAATAGGTATTAGATTAAGCAGGTAAAGATGTATCCATTTTAATTGCAGAGCTATACAGTGTGGAGAACTCTGGAGAGGAAAAATTACTTAGCCTATCTCCTTGGGAGTAGTAATGCTTAGGTTTAATCTGTAGTGTTGTCACTCTACAGAGATGAGGCACACAGAGAATTTTTATGCCGTGTGTCAGACTTCAGGAAGTCAACTCAAATTTCAGAACATCTCTAACAATAGTCAATCAGGACAAACATCATAACTGGAAGCACTTTCAGTTTGAAAATACACAGATATGATAAATGCAGCAGCACTACCACTGCATTCTGAGAATTCATGTTGCTATCCAAAGGGAAGGGGAATGTCTCAGCACTTGCTCTCTGCTGCACGATTCAGGAGCCTGGAACATTTGCTGACACTTGAATCTCTCTGATTAGTGTCTTCCACCCAAAATTAAGGGAAGAGAAAGACTTTTGGAAAAGAAAAATTACACAGAGATGATGTTGTAACAGTTCTGAATATTTCCAGCAATACTTCAGATGCTGCAGTGAGAAATCTTACCTAATAGCTTTTGGAAACAAGGCGGTGATATTTACCATCATCACCTTCCCCAGCTCAGTATGCTGAAAGCACATGGAGAGGAAAACCACACAGCTTTGGAATAGTTAAGTGTTAGGGGTGGAGAGGGTTGGGGGCTTTATTTTGGGAGGGGTTTTGCTGCCTCTTTGTTTTTTTAGTTTTTTTACTTGTAACTGAATCAAACCAGAAAACCATCCCAAGAGCAGAGCCCTCACCAACCACCCTGGACAGTAACAATAAACATACTTTGGAAAAGTTAAAAACTGGTCCAACGTATTGAGCAGACATTCTCAACATCTCTGACATCTTTTGAGTGTCAGCTCAAGGGGCTGAATCCCAGACTGAGCACAGACATGACCCAGGACTCCCCACAATGCTGGATGTGGAGGCCACCATCCTGCCAGCACCAGGAGGTTTGGGGCACCAAGGACATCTCTGCTCTTAGGAAGGGCTCTTTCAGCTGGTGCTTTCCAACCAAAGCTTGGGAGCAAAGAGCCTCGCTGCTCTCTAGAATCACAGAAACTTCCAGGGATGGGGCAGCCACAGCTTCTCTGGGCAATCTATTCCACGAAACAGCCAAAAGTCAGAGCCCAGACTGAGGCCAAGTGAGAGCCAGTTCCGAGCTCACGAGGAGTGGCTGGAGGCACCAACAGCTGCTTCCCACAGCTGCTGTAAAAGCCATCAGTGCTACCGTGGTGCACCTGCAATTATTTTAAGCAATCAGCTTTGGAAAAACACTAAGTAACATTCATTCCTCCTTTCTCATAACAGTACAACTTGTACTTAGCCTTCCTGTCGCTAAAGAAATATTCCATTTAAGAAAGCAGCTCACTATCAGTTTAACAACTGAGCAAACAATGCCTCCGTGTTGCTATGCCTGTTAACCGGGGATTTACAACCCCGTTGGTCAGTTTTGTTTTTGAAATTAAGATGCTTGTGTGCTGAAGGGTAACAGAGTTCACACCATTAAATTAACATCTGCTATAAATAATGTGCTACACGAGAGTCAAAAGCACATTTACAAAGCACTAGAAACAGGTGAGTGAGCATTAAACAGCCGTTTTCTGAATAACTTAAAAGATAAAAAGATCATAAACATCTGAAAACAAAGGGGGTTTTTTGCACACATTTTTGGTAGAAGAGTCAGCTCCAAATAATTTGCTTTGTGGTGGCTGCCAGGGGAGACCCAAGCGAGACTCTGGCTGTGCTGGGGAACAGCTGATGTGGAAAACAGAGCCTTCCAGGGACAGACAATTTGTTGACCCCATCTGTAGGTTATTATAACACTGCCTGATCTCCCAAAGCAATTTTCATTAATAAGAAGTTTCCAAGACCAGTCTTTCTCCTCCCCTCACCCCAGAGGAAGATTTACACACAACTCCTGGAGACCAATCCTGTCCTCTCTCTTTCTTTTTTTCTTACAATGGGGGAATCAGACTCAGTAACTTCTTATGCTATATGGGTAACAGAAGAAAACAATCAGCAGGTCATATAGCATCACTCCCCTGTATGAACTCCCTGTACATGCTCTGCACAAAGGCTATGGGATTTTTTTATTTATGTGAATCCATGGAGCTCATTCTGCACCATTTTAAAAAGGCAAAGGAAATAAAAGGCATAAATTACCTTCTAAAACAAGCACTTTTTTTTGGTGCTGAAGTCTTCAGTGAAGAAATATAAAACACAATTGCAACAAGAGCTCAAATTGCTGCTTTAGACTCTAATGGCTTCATAACAGTAATTAAGGCTTCTTCCTGACTTCATAACTATGCCATAATGCATTTATCAAAAGCACATTACCACAATGGACGCATTCACTCTTTCTGCAATATTTCGACAGCTCCCTTTGGACACTATCAGTAAATAAAATCTTATGTGGGCCAATTAAAGAAAGCATAAATCCAAATTCTCTGTGGCTATCTTGTTTTGAATGTGCTGCTCTGTCAAATCTTTTTAATGGGAAACGGGTAAGTGCTTTGAATCCAGGAAAAAACTTCCTCCCCAGAGCAGCTCTGGGATGCAGAGTCTTTCTTAAGAGCCACAGGAAGGAAGGAGAGGAGTGTTTCTCGGAGCTGTGTTTTTATCACAGGAGGAGGAGAGGTTTTGACAGCAGAGAGACTATTGTCAAGTACATTTGGACTCACGACAAGTCTCTGCCTTGACAAATTGGACTGGGAGTCCTTCCACAGTCAAAGTGCACGCCGTGCAGCGCAGAGCCATTTCTCCACTTCACTGAAGAGCAGAAGGGAATTGCAGAGCTCTCTTCCCATTGCTCCCAATCCAATTGGCTCCAACAGGCTGCAGGCTCCACAGGGACACATCCACAGCTGTGAGCAGCCTCCCACCAGCCCCTGCCCCACGCAGACTGGGCTGGGGGAACACAGATCACCCCTGCGGGAGCAGCAGCACGTGTGCCAAGCTCACACTGTGTAATGAGTGCTACCCAAAGTGCAAATGCAAGTGGGTGAATATTGGCATGAACCCTGCAGAGTGGAGCTAAAATTAGGGCTTGCAGTATGGAAATCTGTAATATCCTCTGCACCTGGGTAGCTCAGTGTCTTCCAGCCCAAATGCTCTAACTAAAGGGAGGGTAAAAGGGGCAAAATGCAAAATACACATGACCTTCCCTCACCATTTTTATCACCAAAAGAGGTTTCTGGATTAGACATCTTGCAGCAACAGCTCAAAAGATTTTATAGTGGAGATAATTAGGAACACATCACCCTTTCTTTGATCACATGAAAGATTATTTTAAACCAAACAGGAACACAGCTCCTGCAACGATCCTCCGTCTTTGCCGTACACTTCTCTCTCTTATCTCTTAACTGCTATGTCAGGGGAGGATTGGCAGGTGCTTCAAACATAGGACTGTAAGTATGAGGTCAGTATTCAAGCCAGAAGTAACAAACCCCACTTTACACAACAAGGGGTGTTGAGTGCTCAGTGTTGTTTTCTCCCTTGGTGTAGAGGGTTTTACACTGCTGAATTCTGACTGTTCCTTAACACAGGCAGAGCTGTGGGCAGTAACCTGACCAGGACTCTTCAGAGCACAGTTCTGCCACCCCTCAACTTTAGTATCCTTTGCAAAAATCCCAGGATTTCTCCAACAGCATCAGCGAGCCAGGCAAAGCAGCCAAGCAGCACACAAACGAGCTCCTGGGTTTTTGTCTCTGGCTGCTGGGGGTGAAAAGGGAGATTTGTCAAGAAATCTTCTAGAAACCCTGGGGGTGAAAGGAGAGGCCTGGAACTGGCTACAGTAAATGAAAAGCATAATTCAAATACTGACATGTACTTCACAAAGCTGCTCGTTCAACTACATGGGAAGGAACGGCACCAACCGCAATTTAAAGTGGAAAAAATGAGGAATGAAAAACAGGCTTAAGGTACAGCATTACACAGGAGCTGTTCCCAAGGCTTCCATGCAGAACCAGACTACCAAGCTCTCATTCAATAAGGTACTGCTACAACAAAATTACCTCCTGGGCACTAATGGTCTCTTAGTTATAAACAACCTCNGGGGGGAGTGTGTTATAAAGGAATTTGCAGCACATTCCCTTCAATAAATCCTTCTTCCATTCAGTGCTTCCCAACAGGAGCTGGTCTACCAACTATCATCACCAGTAATTCTCTCCCACCAGGGGAAAGTAAAATAAAAAATTCAGACTATAAAAATATCTCCTTTATCATAGAAGAAAGTTATTATGAGCCTCCATGCTGCCTGGCTGATGCCTGTGCACACTGATGGTTCCCTCTTTCTCCAGTAATTGCTGGCAGAGGGAGAAAAGAACAAATGCTGACTGTGTGAGGTGCCTCCAGAGACTCCAGGTAATCATACTCATTCAGTTTTATTTATAGTAACAAGTATTTTATTTATTTGATTTCATTTGCATCAAGAAAAATAGTTCCAAAGGTTCCTGGCAAAAGTATCCTGTTAGGGCAGCTGGGTAAGCTGCCATCATATTGTGCCAGGTATTCCCCTTCTGAACCACCTACTCCTGGCATATGTCTGAAAAAGGGGAAACAAATATTCCCCTCTAATTTCCCAGAGCTCCTGACAGTTCCCCTACCTGCTTTGTTTGTCCTCTGCCAGCTCCATATCACTGCCAGCTCCAGATTTCTTGGCCAGTGCCCTGCTCTGGAGAAAGTCTCTCTTTGGGGCAGCCAAGGCTGAGTCAGAGCAGAGGGACCGGCTGCAGGAACCAGGGATGAGCCCTGCAGGACACTGTGGAAGAAATGCTCCTACAGGCCCCCACCCAGAGCTCCAACCACTGCAAACACCCTTGGTTTCCAGATTTTCCCAGCCCAGCACAGGAGCCAGACACAAGCGTGGACGTGCCAGCTCTCCCCAGGGCTGCTCACACATTCCAAGTCCAGGCAGTGGCAGAGCAGGACAGCACAACCCAGACCTCAGCACGGCAAAGCCTCCCAGCTGTGACCCCTCCTGCCAGAAGAGCCCACCAGGTCAAGGGATGAGTCCAAGGGAACGAGCTCTGCCAACCCACAGTCCCCTCTGCGGGGCTCTTCCACCAAACACGGAATGCCAGGAGAACAAACAGCTCGGGAGAGAAGTGGTTTGAACAAAGCTGGACTGGTCAAATCTGCCGCCCCAGGCCTGGGCAAAGAACTGCTGTGGAAGGCAAAAAGACACATTTACCTTAAGCAAAGCCCAGCCAGAGAAATGGGCAATTCTGGCCTCCAAATCACGAGTTTATTGCTCCTAAAACGTTTACATTGGCTGGAGGAACTTAGACTAATGAAGTTTTATCACTCCCTACACTCAGTCCCCAAGGAGTCCCAGCAAAGCTTTGCAGGCAGCCACAAAAGTCTGGGATTGTGCTGCATCCCATCTGAAGGTAAAACAAATCCTGCTGGCAATCTAAAACACCAGCAGATATTCAGGATATATTCAGCCCCGAACTAGAAAAAGAAAAAAAAATTCACCCACGCTTGTAAGCTGGTCACACCCTTAAGCTCTCCAGAGAAGTTTTACAGCTCGTAAAACCCTCATGATTCATTTGGAAAGAAACCACAGTCCGTGCTGCAGCCACAAGCAGTGTAAGCTTTCACCAGGGGAAGAGATGCCTCAATCAACGGGACTTCGTGGGGCTACCTAAAGAGTACATACATATCAGGGCCTAGCTACAAACACAGAAAAAGGTGAAAAGAGAAGGGTTTGTGGCCCCTAACCACAAGAATTTATGCTGAGAAAAGCAGGTTATTTATACAGGAATTTTGTTTTCAGCATCACCACTCAGCTATCCATTATCAGCCCCAAAACAACAGGGCACAGGAGACTAATGAACAGCATGAGCAGGAAATACAGAGATGTGAAGCAAGATTTAGAGAACAAATGGTTCAGGCACTCTTGTATTTTACAGAAGGTCATTCACTGGGCCTTTATACTTCATTTATCAAATTAGATCTGAATTGGTGCAGTCATCCTGATTCAAGAAACTATCACGCATCTTTTCCCTTCAAAAGGGGAAATAAACACCTTATCTCTAAAGCAGTTTCCATCAGAGGATCTCTGAGTCCTTCCCTGGCACTCTGCCTCACAGAACCACCCAGGCAGAGCTGCCTACCCTACAGACAGCCTTCAGAGGTGCAAAGAGCCCAAAGTGTTTTTCCTGTAATGGTTTGGGCCAGATCTCAGATCCACATCTCCTCCCCTGAGATGCACCTGACTGAGCCAATTATCCATGTGCTGCCCTTAACGAGTGGGACTGTATAGCCTCTATTTTTCTAGTGCTTTCCTTGTCATCATAAACGTCCCAGTGTTTGCTCACAAGTTGTTCCACTAAAAACAAATATGCTGCCACTCCATGGCTGTGGAATTTGCTGCAGAAAATCATCAAGAGAACAGCACTGCCTTGCCAGCCACCTGCATCACCTCCCCCTTTAACTCTAACCCAGAGGCATGTTACAATTACATTATTCCAACTAAATAAAATTATTTTCCCTTGTTCCAAGACATAAAACAACCACATTATTATGGCCATTGCCACTGTGATTTAGTAATTTTAACAAAAGACACACACAATGATAAGAACATAGTAAGTAGCACAGCACTTCATTACAGCTGGAACCAGTATTTATGACCCCTGAAAGCAAAGATGGTCGTGAAAATTATATGCCCAAACGCGTCACTTCAAAATTACAACTTAATCATACAATGCTCAGCACAGAGGTTTCAAAGACACTGATCATCTTTTGGTTTTTTCCAGGCTGAAGAAAAGCCCTGGCAGAGAATAAATCGTTTAAGGTATCGGTGGAAGCGGCTTACTTACGAAACAGGATTTGCAATGCAAAAAGTGAATCATGGAGCACCACCTTCACACACTTCACCCTTCCCCAAGCTGCTGTTGAAGCACTGTCTCTCCAACTGCCCCCTGCCTCCCCTGGGGCAGGTCAGGGACAGGGACAGCCAGCCATAGCCATAGGGAAGGGTTCATGTGCTCTCAGAGCTGAGAGAGCTGAGATGCAGAGCAGTCACTGGAGAGCTGCAAGTGCTCAGAGAGCTCCAGACCAGGCTGCACAGAGAAGTTAATCTGGTAAAAATGCTTTGGACGTGGAGCCACAGCCCAAGTACAGCTCTCTGCCAAGACTGAGGACAATACATTATTAACTAAAGTTTAATTATATCCACAAACATACATTTCTAGCTGTAGATTTGTTTATTCTTCTAGCGGTCCTCTTAAGAAATGAGTTGCACGATCACTTTCATAGCCCAGAACACACATTTATCTGATAATCTGGTATTAAATTTACTTCTGTTTTGTTTCCACAGGAATTTTGCTGGTTGCATATTAATTAATTTATGTCAGAAACAGACAACGCTTCACAAAGGACCCTCTAATCAGTGGCCATTAAGGGTGGGCTGTAATATGGTTTTTATGTAATGCTGGTCAGAGTATTTTCAAAAGACAAAGCCCAGTTTTAAAAAAGAAGCTATTGTCTCCTCACCAAATGAGTATGGAAATTAAGGAGCACTTAATTATTACATTTGCAATTCTCTACATTAGGCAAGATCGATTTCCAACCAGTATCATTCCCTGCAGAAAGAAGAATTTGACTACTTGTAACATACAAACCACGTCCCAGGTTTTTAAGAGAAATTTTGCAGGAAGAATGAGTCAGCAGCAGCCAGGCAGCCAGGTCTCCACAGCCAACCACCAACCACGACATGGGCTTCAGTGGGGAAAGTCTCACACCCTCAAAGACCCAAGTATAAGGCAGCCCCACTGAAAGTCTGCCCACTCTTCCCAGTAACCTGATGGCCACAGAAGGCATGCAAGTAGCTCTGAATACTTTATTTCCTCCCATTCTCTTTTATTTGCTCAAGCAAAGAACACAGGCTCCATTCCAGAGGAAAAGCCAAAATTCAATTAATGACACCAATCTTTAAAAGCCAGATGAGGCTGCAGAAATGGCTCATTCAGGAAATTTTTCTTTCTGAAAGCTTCCATGAACTGTAATAATGCAACTATTGCAGGCATTTATTTATTAATACAGAAAGATTTTATTTATGAGAGATCTGCAATCAGCCTAATCCCCGAAAGCACAGCTCGATGCAGTTTAGCCCCTGGCCAGAGTTACTCTTCTGCTTTGACACCAGGAAGCAGCATCCCAGAGCTCAGAGGTGACTGGGAATAGCCCAGGTAACACCTCAGCAAAACCAGCAGGCACCCTGCACTCCTCCAAGCTCACTCTGATCCAGGCATTGACATGGGAAAGAGGCAGATTCCACAAGCAAGGAGAGCTGGTAAGTGGAAGAGTCAGGGTGTGTGCGATGGCATGGGTGGAAGAAGATGGAGAATTGACACTTTCCCTTAAAACAGCATGGCAGGGAGGATTAGGAAAGGTTGGTAGTGTGAGTTACCAGATCCTGCTCTTCTGCAAAAGGAAGGCCAATGTCAGATGGTCACAGCACAGGAGATGCAGCAGCTGTACATCTGTGTCTCTGCTGGGCAGGATATCCCCCCGAGCTACCAGCAACACGACTTTGGCAATGCTGGAGCCACTTCATTTAAGGCAACTGTACTGTTAAATTAACATATTTATCTGCAGTAGAGGCAAGTTTATATTTAAAAGAAAGGGAATGGCACATGGGGTTATTTCAATTCAGAAGAGGCAGCTATTAAGACAGCGCTAAGATGTGGGCAAGGAAGTTTCCAATGGTGTTGCTACTTTCTCCCATCATGATTTCAAAGTTGCATAGTCAATAAAAGCACATTTTAAGTCTTCAAGGAAGCAGATCCCTACAGTGCCTCAACTCTCTCTGCTACAAGAGACAAATTCAAATGAAAGCATTGCCCTGTTCCCAGGTACCAGGATCCTGGTCCTCCTTCTGCTTTTCCTTTATCACCAGTGAACAGCCACAGTGATAACAAGACGAGTAAGTACAGCTGTCTAGAGAGATGGCAGGTACTGCCCTGAACATCCCACAAAATGAAACACAAGCTTTGCCAACACAGAGCCAGAGCTGAAATAAGAACAAGCGTAGCTTTTCCAGCAGCTGGAGCTCAGGATCACAGAGCTGCTTCCTGCTGCCTCACCTCGTTAACTTCCTGCCATCCTGTCCAGGGGATACGCCTTTCCCCTGGTCATGACCTGCAGAACTCAGCCATCCACACAGACGTGAGCACTAAGAATGCCCCCAGCAAAGTCACAGTGCTGGGACAGTCCTTCTCCTCAGGGTTATCCAAGGCTCAGCAGTGCTGTACACATCACGACCTTGAGAAGGGACACCCTCCATGCTCTCCTGCTTCTGGCTCCTCATGACAAAATCACTGGTACAGGGCCAAAAGTGAGCACCCTTGCCCTGAGAACACAGGGAGGGAGAGAACCGCTCATCACTGCCTCTGACACACCACAGATGACGTTCTGAATATTAAGCTTACACGGAAACAAGAATTTGAGCTGTTAACATTTGTCATTGCTGTTCCCCTGGGAACACAGCAGGGGCGTGCTCAAAGCAATGGGCACCACAGGCCAGAAGGGTGGTGAAACTAAAGACAAAGGGCTCAAGGAGTTTGTTTCACATGCAGAGGAAACTTCCAGAAGGAAGAAAAAATAGTCTTTTGAAGTCCACCTGAAAGAATGGCATCAGACAACTGCCCAGGACACAATCGGGTGCCAGCTGTTGACGCCACAAGACCTGTACTATCTCTGCCACACATTCTCACCCAGGAGTCTCACACTGCATCCATCAGGAGCGCTCTTGGGTGCCCATCCCCACTGTCCACACGCCTGCCCCTCTGCTGAACACATCCTCAGCTCCACAAAGCACAGAGACACCTCTGGCTGCTGCTGACAAGGTCACAAAAGGGTCACAAAAGGGTCACGAGTGCTCGTGTAACCCTGGAGAGGTGAGCAAGGACGGGGCAGGACCCTCCGGGGTGCAGGGGAGCCCCTGAAGCACTCAGCCAGGAGCATCTCTGCCCACATCCTCCCCTTCCATTTCACGTGGTAATTCCTCACTGGCACAGCTGCTGATTAAAGCTTGCACTGACATCTGAAGACTCAAAGGCAAATTAAAATAACCCTACACTTCTTAATCCGATTCATGCTTTTTTAATGATGGGAGTTCCTATCATGTGGAAAGCATCTCTTGCAGGAAACTGCTTTGACCACTGCTGCTCATAAAAGTAAAAAGACCTGCTAATGCTCTCCAAACTTCCCACAGAAGTATTTATGTATCAGCACCCCTCTATTTTTTTCCCAACAATAATCTAATTCATGTGACTCTTATCTTAACTATGAAACAGCACGTTAAATCCAGGATCACAGCTCATTTAGATAAATGGAATTGGGCACATCCAGCGAGTCATTCCTGCTGTGACATTTCTACTATTGACAGAGTTATTTCCAGGCCCAGCGTGGGCAGGGAACTGGGAGGACTCTCACCCTTCAGCACAGTCACTGCCCCTTGCTGAGAGTGCACAGAAGAGCCAGATTTTCTCAAGGGACTCTACCTGGGTCTAGTCACATGTTAATAAACATTCTGGCAGCATTTCCCAGAAATAACCTTCAACTGTTACCTAGAAACATAATCCATCAAAATAAACCTCAAAATAGTACGAAACGAGAAGAACTTTTATTGGCAGGCTGCATTCTAGCTATATATGCAGAAGAATTAGTGGACAAACTAGAGTCATTGATCAAGGGGATAGCTCAAATTAATTTCAAGGTTATTTTCTTTGTTCTTTTATAAACACAAACAGTGTTTTTAAAAAGTTTCCTTTACATCATTCTTTCCTGCTCTCTGTGAGCTCTTAAGAACAGAGCTGAACCTCATGGGCCTCTACAGGACTTGAGAGCACCCATAGGAACCCAAACACTTGGGAGGTGATGAGCTGAAGTGAGTCTGTTGCTCTAGAGCTTAACAGTTAAATCATCCAGAAGAGATTAACGTTTCCCATCAAATAAATTAAAAGTTCTCCTTCAGCACTGAACAGTTCCCTTTCTCCCTATGGTTCCATCCCCACACTCCTTTTTAATCTGAATAAATACAGACGGTATTTGCATCCCCCCTCCTTTTCTTTCTATTTTTTTAATAAACTGCAGGGATGACGCAGGAACCATAGTCAAAGGATTTTCTTCAGGTACTCAGAGCACTCCTGATCTGCATATTGATTTCAACTCATAACTCTTCATAAATGAAACAGGCACGTGAGTCTGTCAGTGATGTGCTGATGAATCCTTCCCTCCACTCACAGGGATTAACACACACCAGCACTGCAGAACACGCTGCCTCAGTAGGAACTGGAATTTCCTGGAGTTCCCACTCGAGGCTGTGAAGCTGAGCTACCACCAGGAGCAGCCCTGAGACACTCTGAGTGCTGGGGTTCAGCCAGGTTATCTCCCTGATAACCTCCCCACAGCCTGGGGACTCGTGTGCAGTGTGACATCCACGAGCTGACATTCCAGAGGATGGGAACCAGACTTGGCTGCAGCTCATCATTTCCCAGCACTGCCCGAGAGCCACGGAGAGGGAGCCAGGCTTGGTTCACAGGGATGTGTGTGCTCTAACTGCAGCCATAACAACGAGCTGCTGCCAGTTTACAGCTCCCCTCCTTCCTGAAAAATTGTATTTTCTACCAGATGACACATTTCTGATTATTAAGAAAGATCTCTGTATACCCCAGAAATTAATCATTTCTCTACTCTGCTAAAAGCCATGACAATGGAGCCTTGGCTCTGGAAAATTAACTGCCATGGGTCAGTCACAAAGATATGCAATTTAAAATTTTCATAATTCTTTTACTCAGGTAGAATCCTCTATTCAACCCTTCTCTGCAATCATCAAGGTTTTATTGGATTTGGCATAAGTATTCAACCCATGCTGCTCATCAGTGTGGTTAGAGAGAGATGGTGGGGGCTCACTTCAAGTCCCAGGGCAGGTTCTCTTCACATCCATCAAATTTTGCCTTTAACCTCAGTAAAGGCAGGGGTAGACCCTAAATAGGTCCATCCACAGTGACATGAGGGAGCTTGCAATGGATGAAGAAGACAACACAATGAAAGAGAACCTCAAAGCAAGATAGCTTAATCAGACAAGGGTGTATTCTGTGCAATAAGATAATCACCTTTATCTGCATTACATCAAACATCTTTTATTTCCAAAAGTCCTTCAGGCTGCAAAGTTTGCAGTTACCTTTCCTCCCTGTTTCCTCTAGGATTAATACTCTTCCTTAGCAGACTGCTGCCAGCTGCTGCATGGCCTCTCTGGATATCATGAATTAAATTCTTGGGTTTTCTGACTTTTTCCACCGTTAGAAGGACATTTATCAGGTTAAGCCCAGATTTCTTTCCATGTCTTACCAGTAGAGTTTTGGATGACTAATCAAAGGACTGAATACATTTGAAAGATTTAATTCTCCCTTCACTATTTATACTAGTCAATGTCACTTTGACACTATTCTGGCTTTTCACTGCAAAAAACTTTCCAACTTAAATTCCCTTAAAACGAACATGCTCTCAATAAGCAGACAAGTGCCATTTGCTCCATCTTGCCCTCCCCCAAGTTAGCTTCAGCTGTCACCAAAAACACAGTAAGCATTTTCCTTCTTGGGAACTATGTGTTCTTGCAGTTATATTCAGTGGACCAGAAGAGTCTGGCATCGGAAAAAGAACTATCTGATTTCTTGGACTCACTGCAAGAGAACCTGTCTTGGCCAGACAGTTATAACCACCAAGGATTCAGTTAAATTAAACCCTGGGCAATGAATACTGCCTGTACAAAAAGTGATCAAGCATTCACCCACCTCAGATGCAGCTTTGGGGCTCTGACTGCTCTCTAAAGGCCATTTCTTCCTGCAGCTATGAGTAACAGTGAGCAAAACACTCACTTTGTACATTAGCCTAAAGATTTTCAGAGTCACCATCCATGAATTGCTACCACTGTTTTAATAAATAGAATGTAGTCAACAGCTCTTGAGAACCTCTCACATTTTCACCTGTCTGTTTTCAGCGTATTCAGATCTGAAAGTACATTTTTCAGCTTAATTCAGACTCAGCACTTACGGTCATAGCTGCTATTTTCCCTGTGATCTATGTTGCCTTTTTTCACCTGCATTACCAAGAATTTCTATTTTTATGCTCAGTTTTAAGGAGGGAAATATGCCCTGAAAAAGCAGCTGTACCTCAGACCTACCCTGAGATACTGAACCTTGCAGTGCTCCTTTATGCCAGGAACTGCCACGTTCAGATGGCTGATCCTCCTGTGGCAATATCCAGACACTGAAGATGAGGGGAGGAAAAAGTACAAAAATATAAACCACACCCAAACCACCTTCCTGAAAACCTGCTCAGGGCAACAGTTTTTCACAGATAATTCTCCATTTCCATCTTCTGCTTCACCATGTGCCAAGCCCTGTCCTCAAGCACAGACAGCTCCCACCACTTCCAAGCGAGGTCTCCACCCAGATCTGCCTCTGCTTTAAGTGCCCTTCTCTCACTTTGTTAATTGCCCCTTTTCCATCAGACTATTTTGACACATCTGCAGCTTTCTGTCCCCTCCAGGAAGGGCCCAGCATCTCACTGGAATGGCACCAAGGGGAATGGTATCAAATGTCAGGGTGAGTTGCATCTGCTCCACGCTGTGCTCAGGACAACCTTCTCCACAGAGCTTTTCCAGGAGGGGTTGTTCACCAGGTCTTATTTTTAAAGAATCTGGGCCAAGTCATCCCTGCTGTAGCTTTAATGACGTCAATGAGCTACAGCAGGGGTGAAATTGGGCCATTATATTTTATGTCCATATGTCCTGTGCCTATTAAAGAAAAAAAAAAAACGCAGAAGAAGATCAAGGAAGAAAAGTTATTGAATCAAAAGACTACCTGGTGCAGAGATTAACATCTAGATGTGAAATGTTCTCCTTTTGTTCCTGCTGTACATTATAAATATAACAGTTTATGGAAAAAGAAATACTTCTGTAGTGTCAAGGTACAACATGAGTTCTGCAGTGACAAATTACATTCACATTTTGTATCCTGTTTTGATAAAAAAAAACAACAGAAAAAAATTCATTACCAGGAAAAGGTCTCTTCAGAACCCAACAAAAGTGAGCGACACAGTTGCCAGTAAGTGTTAGAGTCTCCTCTGTAAGCCAGTATTCATCACAACCAGCATATCACCACCCAGTAGTAAAGCCCAGTGGACCTTGTCCTGGGCTCATTTCTTAGTAAATCCAAAACATGATTATACAAATATCAAAGCAGAAAAATAAGATAAGGTTAAGCCTAAACAGTGTTTTCTGTGAGCACACAAAGCCTCGAGCACCAACGTGAGAGGGGACACGGCTGAGGAGCCCAAGCCTGCAGATGTAGGACACCGGCTGAACAGCAGCAGTAACAGCCACCACTGGGGGGGATTTTCAGAAGGCTGAACTGCATCATTAACCTTGAGAAAATGTGCAAACAGGTTTCTCACCCCCCATGCCCCAGCCCAAGAGGTGCTGCCCGGGCTGTGAACGTGACTCCAACCACAGTCAGCAGACCTACAACCACAATTGCTCAACTCCACACTTAAGGCTCACTTAACTGACATTTAAGAGTAAGAGTAACCATATTCGGAGGGACACAGGTAAAATTACTCACCCACACGCATGTGGAGTCAGGCTGAAGCACCTTTAGAGGCAGATAGCAACTGCCCAGCAACAGTCCCAGATCACAGGAGCTGGTGTTCAGGGCCTCTGCTTTGTAGATAACTTTTATTTCAAAGCTTTATAGAAGATTCCTTTGAAATCTTTGACCCTAATTATCCAAGTCCCAGCTTCACTCAAACAGTAAGTCCTCCTTGCAAAGGCCTTTTTTCCAATTGCTTTCCCTTTGCATTAATGAGCTCTTTTTCCCACAATAAGCTACACCAGTTTGAGGTTTTGTTTTTGTTTTTATTTTTATTCTTCTCCTCCCTCCTCCTCTCCCATTCCAGCACTGGAATCAAAATAACTTGAGATGGAAAACGTGTGACCTCCCAAGCCTTTATTTACAGTATCACAAACCACAAGGGAAGGTTCTGTCCAAGTTTTCCAGCTGGAATGGGAACAGCAGGGATAAAACTTGCCCTCCTTTTTGCAGCTGTGATATTTAACACATCACAGGGGAGAAGGGTGGGAAGGAGGCAGGAGAATTAGAAGCCAGTAATGATGCCATGGAAATAACGGATGAAGAATCTCAGCCACACAGGCAAGTTCACATGATGACATCTTTTCTCCTCAGAAATAAACAGAGCTTTGCACATGCAAATGTAACTGCAAAACCAGTCTGACACACATTTAATGGGGTTACTTCTTCACTTCTGCATTAAACCAGATTGTAAAATACAGAAACTTTTTGGACTCCACCTAAGTTTGTATCAGTGCTGTAATGGTCTCTCTTCATGTCATGATCCCAAAACTACTACAACAAAGACTTTGTCAAAAAAATAGAAGCCTAGCAGCAACAGAATCTTCTTCAGATATTTAAACAGCACAGAAAAGCAAACACAAATGAAGGAGGTTTAGATCTATAGAAAGTTACTTGCAGCAGGAAACTGTCAGTTAGTTTGTGGTTACAACCACAGCAGCATCACAGCCCTTTCCTCCCAGTTAAAGACGTATGTCCAAACAGCTCCTTGTGTTTCTATTGTAAAAGGAGGAAAACCACCAAAAGAAAAACTCACCCCTGTTTCCATGAGAAACTTCATAGTGCCAGACTATACAGGAGACTCAGCAGATCCCTTCTTTTTGAAAAGGGATCCTTCTGTACCTTTCCAAATGTTTGTGTCCTGTCTGTCAGGTTTAAATGGGTTTACCTGTAACTCTCTCCCACCTTTACAAGATTCCATTCCCCTTTCCTCACCTCTCAGCAGCTCCCCCTTCTCCCTGCCTGGCACAGTAATAAGTGCCACCCTAACCCACAGCCTTTACACACTGACACACGAGAATGTCACAATTGTGCTGCTCCATTATGCTGCCAAACAGGGCTCCTCTCCTTGCCAGAACAAGAGCAGCCAGAACCCAGCTCCCTGGAGTGTTATCCCCTGATCTAATTCCTTACAGGTGAGTTTTTCAATCTGTTTGATGAAGGATCCAACATAAAGGCAGGTTTCTCTGCATTTAGTCGGTTTCCACAACTCACCCCTTACAAAGGGTTCAATTCTCATGTCATGGGTCCCACACTAAGTCCCCTGTGAAGTACAAGGTGCAGAAGAATTAAGGTTTAGGTCCAATTTGTGTCCATATAAAAGGACATAAGGCTCTGGAAGGAGAAAAGCTGGTCACATTACACAGCCAGGGGTGGAAAATCACAGCCCAGCATGGCACAGGCGCTGCAGGCAAGGCAGGGAGTGCTGGAAGGACGTTAGAAGGAGCCAACTGCAAAGCAAAGCTGTGCTTTTGACAAGACACAACACGTTCCTCCAGTGACGTTACAAATTGCTTAGAGGAGATGTCACTTCCCCAGTGCATAAGTCCCCTGACCCCAGCCTGCCTCACATCTTCTCAGGCACCCTTGGACTCCACCTCATTTACCTTTCCCTCTAATTATCCTCCTGCCCAATGTCAGCCTCTGCCTCTCCTTACAAAGATACTCATCCCATCCAGGCTTCTGCAGCTGCAGAAGCAATGGAAGCACAAAAAGGCAGCCCAGTGCCCCTGGACAGCTGTAAGTGAGGATGCTGAGGGACAGAGCAGCAGGTCCCTCCTCATTCTACAGCAGCATCCTCCACTTCCCCATCACACTGCATTGCCCCTGGCTCCCTGCCCAGGTCCCAGAGCTCCCAACATCAGCGGCACACCCGGCTCACGTCCGCACACGCGTCCCTCGGGCTCTGCTCACAGCAGCGATTGAGGACACTTTCCTAGATTTTGAAATTGTTCTATGCAAAATACTCCCAAGGATGACTTGCAAAGGAGCCTTCTCCCAACGTTTTCATTCTGTCCAGCAGTTTGGATTGAAAGCCACCAGGTTTGAAAAAAAAAAAACAAAGGGCTGCACACCGATGCAGAACAGAGGGAGAGACTACCCGGTGCCTGCAGCATTTTCCTGGACATGACAATTCGGCTTTTTGTCTCCGTGAACACTGCATTCCCTGACAAGGTTTAGAACCCATTTCTCTCCTTGCATTCCCTACCTGCCAACTCACAGACATTACTTGCTCTCTGGTGACGCAAGAGCAGGGATTCATTTTCCTGT
Organism: Notiomystis cincta; assembly: GCA_013398075.1. NCBI lineage: Eukaryota > Metazoa > Chordata > Aves > Passeriformes > Notiomystidae > Notiomystis > Notiomystis cincta. Next base: position 102,527 of record VZRX01009256.1, on the reverse strand, counting down.
GAACACCGTTCTGGAGGCAATTTCCCCTCACCTACCCAGAGAATTAATGACCATTTGGGCACCTCATCAGCCCTGTAAAATCCTTCAGGCAAGTGAAACGAGTGGAGTCTCAGCCTTGGGGCAAAGCAAACCCTGAGCTCTGCCAAGCATTGCATTTCTTCTCTGCTCTTACCACTAATTCAGAGAAAAACACTCCCCTCTACAACAGCCTACAGGGGAGTGTGGGACCTAAAACAGGAGGAAAAGCTCTTGGGATACAGATGTTCCCTCTCAGCACAGCAGCACAAACTCACATGGCACTTAATGCCTCTCTGAGCATAAACCCCTCTGTTAAAGCTGCTGCTGGCAGCTTTTGATCCCAGAGAGACCCTGCAGTGGGCAGGCAGGAGATGCCAGGCTCTCTCCCGGGGAAATCAGGTATTCCACAGAGGGATGAGGCACAGCACAGGAACAGCCAACCCAGCCTGGCACGGGGCTCTGCTAATCCCAAAGAGAGGCTTCAGGAAAGGAATCGACCTGGAGAATGGCAATGAATTCACTGGGAGCCAATTTCCTGGCAGGAGACAATTAAGATATTCAAATCACCCGTAGTTTTCAACAATTTCTGATAAAGGTATTGCATGTTAATACAGAGCTGGTGTCACTGCAGTCTCAGTGTAACTGCTGTGACCCCGAGGTATAAACACAGAGAGACTGAAAACACATTTCAGTCTGGTAAGTGAACAAGTCTCAGATCCAAACTCATTTATTCTTTCTCTTCTTCCCAGCAATTCGTCACTCATGAAGCAAAACCTGACAATTGTTAAGTTTTAGTATCACCCCAAAGAGCACATTTGGTGGAGTCAAAAAGACCATTTCTGATAAATGGAAAAAACACTTAAGTTCTGAGGAATGTACTGGAGGAAAATAAGAAGGTGCAGAACTATGCAGTCAGGCCAAAGGCTGACACGTTGTCTATCAAAGAACTCCAGCCACTAATTTTGTAGTCAGAGTTCACACTATGAGACACATTTTACATTTCTAGAATTCACACAAGATGTTTGGATGGAGTTGGACACACAGTGAATCCCCCAGCAACACTCCAAAGGTTACAGCATATAAGGGAGCAGCAGGTACATACATTCATAAAGAACACAATCTCTTCACTTTTATTTGTTAAAAGCCACCATGGTTTCCCTTTTACAATGTTTAATGGGAAATTCTGCATCTCAATCCTACTGGCAATGTAAAACAAATTTAAAGTTCAGAGGACAAAATAAGGCAGATACTACAATTTGATGGCAGTAAATGAGGCTGCACAACTGTTTATTTCAATACAAATAAAATCAACAAGGTTAAGATTTTTTTTGAGGAAAAAAACCAACTCACCCAAGATTTAAATTAAAAATTATGTTAATGCACATCCTGTGCCGCCATACTTCTTTTTAATTTATTTATTTGAAATATTTTAAATAAACAAGGATGCTGACTAAGCAGAAAAAGGCAGGTACTGTGAGCTTTCTTTCAGAAGAGGTTTATTTCCAATACACACATCTATGCAATTTAAGCCAATCACGTCCTGTGACTGCCAAGCCCTTCTGAAGAGCTCCTGCAGCCATTCTCCAGCCTCCATTTTATCACATTTCCCCCAAACATTTATTCAAGTGGAACCCTGGCTGAGGTTAATCCCCTCTCACCAACAGAGAGTTAGTATCCCTCAGATTAATTACCATTCTCCCTAGTAACATCTAAATGTTTTTTTCTAACCCAGAAGAAAAGGAACAGCCATCCAGCTGAAATGTCAGAACCTACCTTCTGCAAAAAATCTCTCTAGATGCTTCTGAATGCAGGAGGGAGCAAAGACAGCATTGCTGAAAAAGGATGTCACTGTTGGTCCACATGTGTCAACATCCTAGAAAAAGACAGAACACAGTTGCTGAACTGCCATGCCCATGGGAAATCAAGAGCAAGAATAAAGCTGCATTATTTTCCCAGTTATACCATGCTAATGGCTCCTATGCAAACAACATAAAGCTACAACATTTTATAATTGCACATCAGAGTTTCTCTGCAGACATCCCTCCGGTATGTCAGAAATTCAATACGTGATAGTAGGCGGCAATGAGCACCTCAGGGATTTCAAGTGTGTTCCAAACCATGAGTCATCGGCATCTCCAACTCATGGAAATTAAGGAGGAAAAAGAAGAAGAGGGAAGAAAAAACACACGCGTTGCACTGACCACTCTCACGTGCTCCCTCTGTACGACACTTCCCCTCAAAGCATTTCTCTTCTAAACCTTCAGTGACTTCCACGGAAGAGACACCACCACAGACAAAGCCAGCACACCACAGACCCTTCCAGGGAGCCCCCAGAGCCTGGGCAGGATCCCATGTTTGAGGGTGGAAGCAGAGCCAGAGCTGCCCTTGCAATCCCCACAAATCCTTCCATGCTGGAGGAGTGAGCTCATCCCCCAGGGAACAAAGACAGGGCTGGTGAACCAGCAGCACCCAGGAGGACAAACCCAGCTCAGGAAAGCCCAGGCACCCTGTTTACACTCCCATTCCAGCCACCTGCTCTCCCCCAAGGCTTTATTTTTGTCAGGAGGGCTGAGGGCCAGAAGGAAGCTGTAAAGCTGCCTGCAGAGCAAGTTATGTGCTGTGCTCCTCATTCCAGGCAGCACGATGTCTTTCCAGGAGATTCCTTCAGGCACTCTCATCTTTACCTCCAATCACTGCAAACTGGTTTTAATGCTGCTTTTAAAGCAGCTGGGTTGCACTTTAGGGCACACACCTGAGCTCTCTTCTCTACTAATGATCTCCCCAAGTACATCCAGGTTCCTTTAGGTCTTCTTGGCTTATCCTTGTTTCTCTGCCCTCCACTGGTCTAACAGGTGATGGAGCAGGGAAGGTTGGGTACATTTCACACCCGTGGACCCTCAAAACCCACATGATCACATTAAAATTGCCTCTATCTTGGTGAACTCCCCATCAGCAGGAATATCCCTTTCCCCTTCAGGTCAGGAAGGGCCCAGTTGTCCTTCCCAGTTCTCCCTCCCAGCAGCAGGAGCTGTGTTTGGCACTGGAACATGCAAATCTGGGCCCACAACCACACAATGAAAGCACATCTCCTTGACTGGGACTTGGATCCAAGCCTTAAGACCAGCACCTGCTACCAAAGTGTTACACAAAAAAATAAATAAAGCATCAATACACTCTGTTCTCTCCTCTAAAGAAATGCTTGGAAAAACCATCAATACCTTTAGGTGCAAACACTATTTCAGTTAAGAGATAAATTTATGTCTTGCCAACAGCTTGAAAAAAACAGTGACTGATCGTTACTCTTGTAACTTCTTACACAGCAATTTAAAAAATATAATAGTGCTTGCACAGGTCAGACTCATCCTGGAGGAAGAGCAAATGAGAGTAACGTTTCAGGACCATTAATCTCAGAAATCTCACCAAGAGCAAGCAGCCAGACAGCTTAAAAATATATTTAGTCCACAAATGCTTATTAATGTCATTTGCTGATTCACAGCTGAGCCAGGCACATAGAGCCCAAATGCTACTTCTACTTTTCCAGGCTGGGCAATAGTAGTAATAATAATAATAAGTAGTATTATTATTATCTGAAAGTGTTGGACATCAAGTTGCTTAACCTATCTCAAAACCTTCCATGATGCAACTTTTAGATTGGATGTCAGAGCTGGAAACCACAGATCCAGTCTGTGGCCTGTGGTTTAGGTTCCAATCAGAATTTATCTGAAACTGAATCTTAGTTTTCTTTTCTTGCATTGATTATTGATCTTGCTGCCAACATTAATACAGTCAAGACCAGAAGATAAATGAAATTAATTCTTCAGGCTCATAACAAAATTAACACTGAAAATCACCACTACTTTTGCAATTACATCCTCTTTATAACTGAAGGAAAAAAAAATTGATTATTTGATACCTGTGCCAGTATTTTGTGTGTGCACTTTGGGGCAGGATTAACCCACTAAATTCATAAGGAATGTTTTAAGTAACAGCTCTTTTCATAAAAGGAAATGTAAAATGTTTCTTCCCCTACTGTCATATACAATATGATGATTCAAAGCCCAAAGGACTTCCTCTCTAACTATTCAAATCTATAGGATGGAAATATATTTAAATATAACATTTTAATCTTGCTTTGCCTTTGAATTTTCAAATGCCTTTTCATGAGAGCAAGTATTTCATTAGTCCTTTTAGCCATTCTACCATTATGATTTGCAAGTAAACAAGAAGCCTCACATTACCTTTTCTCTTTTAACAGGATTCATTATGGCTATGTAGTCTTCAATTCAAAACACATCCAGTCTGATTGAGCCTTACCAATTTTTACAGGTTATACAATAATTCATTCCTCAAGCACACTGGGATTTGTCCATATCCATTTTTTCCCCATTTCTCACAAGACAAGTCTCTCTAGGTGCTGGATATGCCAGACAACATCCTCCCAAAAGAACCAGCCACTGCAGCCCCCACTTTGGTAAATAAATTGTAAAAATTGAGTCAGAGCAGGGCACTGCTCTCCCTGTCTGGCTTTGCTGAGCAGGAAACACTTCTCAGAATTAGCAGGGCCTGGACCCAGGGGTTCAAAGGGTTTCAGAGTTTGGTGAGGCCAATCTCAAAGCACCTCAAGGTACCTGGAAGGGCAGCCACAAAGCCTCCTCCATTTAAGAAAAATCAGCTTTCCTTCTTCCTTTATTCTTTTTTGTTGGTTTTTTCCCTGTGCTTTAGATTAGGGAAGGATGGCAAAAGTTCTCATCTTCAGTTACTAAGTCTGTAGCAATTGTTCCAAACAGAAAAACTGAGTTATCTGCACACTTGTTAATGGTACTGCAATCAAAAGTGATTAAAAGCAAAAACATTTCTGTACAAGAGAAACTGAAAGTATTGCCTCTGGGAAAACACTAACACTGGCATTTTCTCTGCAGTAAACACTAAAAGTAATAGATAATTAATGTAGCCTAGGACATTATGACATTTATAAAACTTGTTTTCTGGAATAATCATAAACAATTCACCTTGACTGTATTCCCAAGTCATCACTTTTTAAAGTCACTGCAGTTTGCAGAGGCCTCGCTGATGCTATTCTTAATTTACTTATTTTTAGGTGTGAGAACAGATTACCAAGGCAAAATTTAAACTTTAAAATTGTCAGGTTTTCAGCCTCTTCTATAATCATTAACCCTGTCTGCATTTCAGAAACATTTTGTGCTACGTGGAAATCAAATTCACAGTTAAAACTGCTTCTGCTTTAAAATTAAACTCCCCCAGTGTGGGAGGACTCAGCATTGTTAAACAAGGGGCACATTTGTCCAAACCACCAGGAAAAAGCAGCACAACAAAAACACAGAAATGCCAGTTAATGCAAGAGCTCCCAAAAGGCCACGACAACGTTTTTATTACGGGTGATTTGCAGAGAGGAACGTTACAAATTCCCTCTTTTCCTCGAAAGGCTTTCAAGGGAAGCATCTCCCCGGGGAAGCCTCTGGGCACTGGAGCAGCTCAGAACCGAATCAAAGCCCACGCTTGGTTCTGGAGCAGCACGAGAGCTCAGCAGCACCCGAGGCTCAGGAGAGCAGACCACAGCTATTAATAGACAGATTCACATGTAAATATCCCTTGCAAAGAGGCAGAGGTGCCACCCGGCTCGTTTTTAGCACCGACTTTGAAAACACCACACTGCGCTAACAGAAGTGGCATTTACCTTGCCATGGAGGATGATTAATTAATTATAAGATGCTTTCTCTTCTGAAGGCTGCTCTGCTGAACTGATGTGCTGCACTTCACTTTCCAGTCCTTCCAGGAGGCACCATCGCTGCCAGCACTAAATCACTTTCTACTGGTGGGACAGGCAGAGCTCCCACCTCACCATTACCTGGACACACACACCAGACCACCACTCACCGGCCTCGAGGAGCAGGGCCCTGCCAAGCACAGGCAGTAAAAAGGCTCCTGCAAAGTCAGAGGCACTGACAGCACCGTCCTGCAGGGAGAAATGAACCAGCAAAACTGCTCCTCAGGACCACCACAGCTGGTCCAGCTCAGCCTCCTGCTCTTGCCCAATCTCCATGGATAAATGAAGCCCTACCGAGTGTCAGCTGTGGTCAAACACCACATGCCCATGGTTTGGGAGCATCAGTTTCAGACCACAGATAGTCCCCAGAGCCCTTTATCCTCAGAAAAGGTAGTTTCTGTTCTCCTACCAGCCACCCTAAAGCACTAAGGGGATGTAAGTGAGCAACTAAAAATCAACAAACCACGGGGAAATAAAATCCTGAAGAACTCTAATGGGAGGAACAGGCTCCAGGATGTGCCAGGAAATTAATCAAGATGCAAGAGAAATGCAGCAGTTAACTGGAAAATACGAGCAGCTTGGAAAGGCACCGAGACCATTTTTCCCTCTCTGATGTTTGTAGCATCTGTACCCTCCAAGTGCCCCGGGGTTACATTCCCAAAGGAGCACAAGGTCCTGGCCTCACTGTAAGCAGCCAGACCCAAGGGAAAGGGAGGGAAAACAAACAGCAAAATGCTTCCAGAAGCTGCCTGGGCTCTGGACCCTGCTGTAGCTATAATGAGCTTTTCGTTTGCAAAACCCTCTCCCTCATTCCTTAGAAGTCATTAATCCTTTCCTAAAAGTCTTTATTCCCTTACATGAAATGGGAACTCTTACAACCCATTGCTCTGATCAACTGCAAGAAAAAATATTTTAAAAAAAGCCCTCCAAACCCTACCCTCTATATGCACCCTTACAAGATTTTTAGGAGCCTCACACCAGTCTATGCAAAACAGGAAGAGCCACATTAAATGTCGCACAAAGGTGCCAATCTGCTCCCCTCACACCTTCCCAAAACAGGGTGGCATCCCAGGAACCACCACCAGCAGCCCCTGGCCCGTGCTGGGATTACTTTGGGGAGGGCAGATCTCAAAAAGCAGCTTTCAAAAGAGTCTATTAAGTGTCAAGCTTCAGACTTCCCTCTGAGAGCAGTAAAACCTAAGGGATTTTTTTTTCCAGGAGCACAAAAGTGGAGGAGGGAAAAGGAGAAGGAAAAAAAAAAGAAAAAAAGAAAAAGCCTCTGGGTGGGTTCAGCACCTGTGTATGCCAAAGGCACTTCATGTTTTATTCATGAGAATGCTATCACCCCGTGAAGGTTTCTAAGTGACTCAGCCAGACAGGGTCTCTACAACCAGCTTTCAGAAGGATCTTTTTTTGAAAAAAAAATTATTTTAATTCAGCCGTTTGATTGATACTATTTTCCAGTCGTTTCTAGCCAGGTATATTTCAAGCAGAGAACTCTACGTCAGCTTCCACCTTTCCCCTTCCCATATAAATGTGGCAATTAGCACAGAAAAATTAGTCAATTATGCAGTATTTCACCTTAAATAAAGCAGCCCAAGAAATAAAACACCATTTAATTGGTAGCTGACAGCCAGGGAAGGAACACAGTGGCTCAGTAACGTGCTTAAAGAGGGTCTGAAATCCATTCCTAGCCCTTGATGGAAGCTTGTCCTTGTCAATGAAATCCACAACCCATAATAATGCTCAGTATTGTGCTTTCATCCTCTGTTTTATCAGAGCTCATCTGCTGATCAATGAGGAGTCCCACAGAATAACACTCTGAATTTCAATGTCAACACAGCAGTACTTTGGTAATGATCGAAAATATTTACATATTGCCTCATTGATCGTGGGGTGTTCTCTTCCAACCATCTGGCTACTGGGCACTCATCTTTTTTATTATTTTATTTTATTTTATTTTTTAGGCCTTTACAACTATTTCAAGCAGGTTATCTTGACAGCTAACTTCCAGCATACCACTCAATCAGGTTTTCCTGTTATTTTTAACCCAGGACATCAGCAACACTATTAATCAATTTCACCCCATCTCAGGGAACGGGAGAATAATTTTCCTGACAAGGACAAACCCCAAAAAACCCCAGCAAACACCTGCTCCTTGATGTGCCAATTCAGCTACAAGGTCTCGTTCTTAATGTGACTCAAGGGTGTCACCATTTCAACAAGGGATGAGTCAAATGGAAACACGTCCCTCACTCTGCTCCTGCTGCCACCTCGAAGAAAGAAAGGCTGCAGGGGTTGTTTTTCCCACCTCCGGGTGGAACATCCCTTGATCCCTGCAGTGCAGAGCCCTGGGCACGCAGCACAGGCCTGGGGTGATGCTGCCTTAGGAACTGCTCAGGTTTTGTGAGCCTCGTGGTTCAGACCAGGGGCTGTCGTGGGCTGCAGGATAAAAACCAGCACCAGCCAATCTCCCTTCCCTTCTCCCACCTGAGCCTGTGCACCTCAAGACCCCCCCAGCCCATCCTGTGGTGATGAATTTGCTGCATCCTCTGTCCCCCTGCGAGTTCAGAGACTCACCTGGAGCCAGAAACCGTGGGGAGAAATTGGGATTCAGCCTCGAGAAACCCCAAATAAAAGCAAAAAGCACCTCCCTGCAAGGTGCTCTGAGCACCAAGGTGCTGCACACCCCCTCCAGCACAGCACAACCAGTTTCCACTCAACTCCCATCTTGCTGAGCCCAGGTTTCCATGCAAAAATGAATTTTTAAAAAGCTTGGAAAAGCTTATCCGTGTGCATACTCCTAGGAAGCTTAGAAGCAAGTTAAAATATGCAGGAAAGACTAACATCTACAAGATCTACAAGGCTGCTGCAAGAGACCTCAGCAGGCTACTTGCAGGGAATATTAAAAAGGTGGTTCTCAAACAGTTGTCAAACTGATTTCAAGGAGTTTTTTAGTGGCTCCAAATCTGTTTATAATCAGAAGCTGACACTCATGGCTACTGCTACTATAAACTTGATTTAGGAAGAATGGGAGGTCTGAAAGCCAAATTGCACTCAGTCTTTAAACCAGGCATTAAAATCCTCACTTAGTAGGATTTAGCTGATGATTTTGGTAACAATCTTTAAGACAGCATCACCTCTTTTTTTTTTTTTTCCAGTTCTACTTTGATAACAAGGACTACAACACAAGTTCTATCAGCAAAATGACATTCAGACAACAAGAGACAGAGCAGGGAGGGGGAAAATGCTCTGACATATCCACCTTTGATAATACAGATGCTCCAACAGACAGTGAAATAAATCTCCCCTTTATGTCAAGCTCCTCTTTCAGCTGGGGCACCTGTATGAGGGAACAGGCAAGAGGCCAGAAGGCTCTTTGCTCTCCATCCTCTCTGCCCAGATGTTTGGCAAACACGATGCAGAAGATCTGACCTAAAGATACCCAAGTGCCCACCCCCAGCAAGGCAAGCCAAACCATCTCTCCCTGCTCTGAACAAAAGGAAAAATGAAAACTGGGAAGCCAGGGACACGCAGAAGCTGAACTAAAAAAGTTTAATCCTTCAAGCAGGCTTGTCCAAATATGCTCCTCCTGCTCACAGTGGCAGCATGCTAGATAAAGGTGCCCTTCTGAAAAACTTATTTACAGGCACTGAATGTAAGCAAAAGAGAGCATTAAATTTTTTTTAATCTCAACAGGAACAGTTGTGTCCAGGCTAAACACATTTTTGAGGATATCTGATGGAAGATGTTTACTGTTTGTTACAGTTAAAACACGGAACAATGTTTTATAATCCAGATACAGGTTAGACAAACAATGAGTCCCATGAGTCTGGATAAATGATCCTTAAAAACAAGTGAGGGAGAACAAGACAGGCTCTGTGTTCTCCATCAGTTCAGTTTGGTGGATCAGAAGTCTAAAAGTCCCGTGTCAAGCCTGTTCAAGAAATTAACAGGGAAACAACGAAAGCAAAACAAAACCGGAGACAGAAAACTTAGGAATTTTAGTGTCTCTTCTGCTGAGTGTGCCTGCAACATTTCCTGTGTCTGCTCCTGGTCTACCCTTGTTTAAGACAAGTGATTCTCCACTTTTGTTTGTGAAGAGCACAGAGAACGTTACTGAGGAGATGGGATGGCAGAGAAAAAGCAAGCGAGAGGCCTTCCTCCCCCTCCTGCTCTTTCCCACCAAATATCTCCGAGTTATTTACATCCCCGTATCCCAAACTCCCCCTCCAGTTTCACAGCTTGCAGTTTATCCTGCATTCCGGTGGAGACAACACATGTTTAGCTTTCAGCATGTTTAGGCTGGAACACTCTCTGAACGTGAGGCCAGGTCACAGAGCCCACAGAGGGAAGGATTTCCAGATGCAGAGACGGGCTAGAAAATGAGAGGCAGAAACACGAGGCTCCATCTCTCCACCACCCTGGAGAAATCAACCTGCTCTGTGGAGGAGACAACTTAAACAGCTTGGCAACGCCTACAGCTGGTGCTCAACCTCAGATCCAGTGAAAAGATGTAAATATTTAGATTTCAATTTCATCTGATATGATAAATATAAAATCTCTATTTCCTTCTTTACAAAAAAAGGCAACATTAAAATAGGTAAGCCACCCACATAGAGAAAGTGATTCTACCGTGTCTGTACCTTTAGAAGGTTATTTGAGTTATGGTATTGATCTTGGAATGAATTACAATCACAACTGAAATTATTCCCATTGAATTGTACTCTGATGTCTATAAAACATAATTACACCACATTTATATATAAATGCATATGTGAAATTGTTTTGCTGTTCTTTCCAAACATGTAGTGACTGATGGCAGCCCATTATTTTTTTACCTCTTCAGAAATGCCCACGGCCCTCCAGGTTTTGCTATGGATAACTCTGACTCCAACCCAAATCATCTGAGAAGAGACCCAAAGTGAGCCAAACCCGACTCCTTAGGAATACCTGTACGAAACACAGCAGAAGCTGAGCTGCTGTTTACCACGGCTGCACTAGGAAAACCTGAAATCCTCCCATAACCTTCTAAAGCACATAATGGAATTAAGGCCCCTCTACACATCCAGAGTGAAGTCACGCAAATACCAAACTTCTTTGGAGCCGGAGATAACGTGGCCTCGCCCCTGCAGTGCCCAGATACCTCAGTGCTGATGTGATTACACACTCCCACCCTCCAGAGTGGTTATCGCCCCATTAAAATGCCTTCCCAGGTCACTGCTCTGAGGGTTAAGCCTGAATTAGTATCCCCAGGCTTCCCTGATTGTTACGTAAGTGCCAGCAATCCAAACAAATCAGACTTAACTTCCCTGTCCTTACAGGAATCCCTGTCCAATGATGAATTATGAATCTTTCAGCAGCTCATTCACTATTTTCTTCCCCAAGTTCTCAGAGGTCACTTCAATGAGCAGCTGTGCCTTCCCAGCTCACAGCAAACCACCTCTGTTCCACTACTGGATGTTCTGGATCTCTGTTCCCTCCCCCACCATGATGGGACCACAGAAACTGATGGAAAACCCCTCAGTAGAAATCCCAGTATCTGTTCTCCAACTGGAGACTGAGCTGTTTAGAGAAAACCATGAGTGGCAAATCACTTTTCCTCATCACATCGAGGGACTCCAACTTACCTAATCCCACCTGTTTTCCTGCCAAGGAGAGTTTGAAGGTTCCTGCCCACAACATCTCAGCACTCACCCACCTCAGCTGTCCAAACATACAAAGCCAGGACTGCAAAAGCTGTGCAGAGTCCTCACTATCCAAGGTACTCAGTGCTCAGGCTTGGGTTATTTTTGCAGGAAAACAACATGAGGTCCACAGGGGCGCAGATTTCTGGATGTTGTAGGTGTTCAAAACTGCCTGAGCAAGATTTTCTAGATGCTGTTTAAAGCCAGAAAAACCCAAAATCTAGTTTGGAGTTCTCCAGCACTACCCGGGTCAGGAGAAGCTGAAGGAGACCCAGCCTGTGCCGCGGGTGCCCCTGCTCCTATCAGCACTCCTTCCTCAGCCCAGGTGTGTGCTTTGTCCCCGCCCTGGGTGGCACCCAGGGCACACTCAGGGCGCTGCCTTGTGCCTTCCTGCCCGGTGCCAGGGCCGAGGCTGCCGGGACAATGACCCGGGGCCGCTCCCCCGCTCCACAGCCCTGCCAGGACCCGGCCACCCAACCCAAAGGTCCTGCTCATCCTCCTCACCATTGCTGCCACAGGGAAGCCCAGGGGCAGGAAGATGCTGTTTGCCCTCCCGTTTCCCTCCTGCATGGTCTCTCCCTGCAAAGCCAGCACCTCCTTGCTGGGATCAGCTCAGGTGTGGCCAAGCTCCCCAGGGCAGGTTTTAGCCCTGTGCCAACTGGATTTCTTCCCTGCACCCAGATTTGCCCAATAACTATTTATCTCCACTTGCCTGAGCAACCTCTTACTTCTTCTCCCCTCTGAAGGCTGACCCTGTGTCACACACTCAGGAAGAGCTGCAGGAAGGGGAAGCAGCTCTGTCTCCAGATCCTGCCATCCCTCAGGAGGTCCCCTGCACCTCCCTGCTCCCTTCTTCAAAATAAAAGATACCTCTTTCCAACTGGTTTCTAAGTTCTCCAGAGGGATTTACTGAAGCATTTTGCTGTGAGCTTCTAAGAAGTATTTGTTTAATTTAAAAAAAACTAAAACCACCATCCAGTCACAGCAGCAAACCTTCCTTCCTATGGAAAATGCACAAGCCTGACTTCAGGAGCTCTGTCTATTGACTTGGCATCGTGCTGATTAGAACTCCCAGTAGTGACAGGATCTGGGCCAGCCCCAGGCTAGATTGTTTTCTTCTTACATTAACAACATCCAAATATCATCCATTTCTTTGTTCATTTAGAATTTCCTAGGTCTCTTGGCATGGACACCCACAATTAGAGAAGCCACATTCCCTTTCAGCTCATGGGTGAGCTCAGACAGGCTCTGCCCCAGTACAATCTTGTGGCACTTGGATTTCCTCCAACACCTAGGAAGTAAAGTTTAAATAAAGTGTGGTTTATTTATTGCCTCTCCCCCTCCATTAATTATTCCATTTCCATTCACACTGAAAACTACAGAACATTCTTGTTTATGAGATGCTTTCAGGCTCAAAATTAAATTTCGGCATATTTTACCAATTTGGGGAGATAAACAGAAACATTAATTGCATCACACCCTACGTCAGCCAGTTTTAAAATTAAATGAGAAGGCATCTCCACCATTTAGAGAAACTGGCTGTTAAGAAAACCATGGAGTTTAGATGTTGCTTCTTCCTTCTAAGAAAATAAAAATAAAGCAAAGAGACACATCAATGCCTGTTTCTAACCTTTCCTCCTATTTCAGTCTCCAGTAAGAGGAACCCTAAAAGAGAAAACACCTTAAAAGAAAAAAAATGTTTCTCCAGGGATCCTGCTGGTCCTGGAACAGGACATTATGGTGAATATGCATGAAAGGCATGAGTCAAACTGTACTCAGGAGTGAGCATCAGCTTTCACTTGCCATTTTCCAAAGCCTTCCACTCAGGCTGCCAAGACAGCAACTGAATGACAAGAGTTTTATTTGAATGCAGAGGGGAGATTAATGCTCCTTAGGACTAATTGGAGGAACCTTCTTTAAATTAGCTCACTTGAAGGATGTGCTGCTTCTCTCTTTGGCCAGCTCGCAGAAGCAGTAACAATTTGTGAATAAAAAGAGACTAATTATTTAAATTCAAAACCTTTTAGCCCCATTGTCAGTTTTAAGTTTTGAGAATTTCTATTAGGGGAAAAAAAAAATCAGGGCAAGGTCTTTCCAAACTGGTTGCTGTCAAGTAAAATGAGAAGTTAGATAAAACTCCCACATGCCAGATGGTAAATCACAATAAATGCTCAGGCTGTTAGATGCACAACAAGCGACAAAGCATTGACACACACCATCAGCAGCAAACCCAAAATAGAAAAGATATTTTAATAAGAAGTTGTCATTTGGGGAAAAGATCTTCCTTAAGCTCATCAGAATCAAAAGTCATACACTGAGGGCTTCTAATTTTCTTCATCACCTCACACAAGCCTAAGAACAGCCAACAATTTCAGGTGACTTACATTAGGCTCAGGGCTCAGCAAGAGCCTCGGAGTTCACTACTTAGGCACCACTTCTGACCCTTTCTGCCAAGTTCCTTAAAAAATTATTGTTAAAGCATACCAGGGAATTGTTTACTCAAACCATTATTGTTTCCTGAACACGAGTGCAAGAAAAAGTTTTATTAAGGAGATAAACAGCTGCTACTGTACACGGTTTAGATGGCAACAAAAGCATCTAAGGGCCATAAAGGGAATAGTAAGGGAATTAAAAAGCATTTTTATGCATGAAGATGGCTAACATCTGTACGTTCATTAAAGTGGTATCAACTATGCTTTTAATTAAAAGTTAGTGACAGAAACTTAAATATGATTAATGAAGCCCGGCAGCCGACCAGAAGTCTGCTCCATCAAAAGGAAGCAGCACAGGCTGCGTTCCCAGCCCTCGCTGCTCATTTCTTCCCCTCCCAGAGATGCTGCCACAGCCAGAACACACTGCAAGGACCACAAAGCAGAAATCCTGACACAAACAGCAAGCCAGGACAAGCCTGCAACCGTGCTTTCATGCTTGGCCATCCTTTACTCTGTGTATCCCGAGGAGGCGTTTCAATTACCGAGCAGCCCGCGGCCAAAACAAGGAGCTGGTTACCTGTCAGAATAACCAGGCACTCAGAGATCCATCAGAGGCACGAGCTCTGCCACAGGAAAAGAGGCAAAAGGGCTGCCCTACAAACAGCAGGCTCCTATTCAACAGCGGGGAGGAAAAAAACCTCTGGTCGTGAAGCTGAACTCTGTAAGGCAGTCAGTCGTCTTGTGCTACTCGGGAGCACAACGCAGTCGTGACAAAAATAAACCACGGGATAAAAATACAGCACGAGCAGAAAGATGTGGGCACGGAGAGGGAATCGGTGCCACCGGAGGATAGGGAGTCCTCCAGCCACAGATATTCTGACATGCACTCAAGCCTCCGCCTATTCAAGTCCTGATGTCGACAAAGACTGATCTGTTGCCACTGTCACGTTCAGAGCTGAGCGCTCGCAGATTATGTCTTCAAAGACTGAAGACGCTTCCTGACACCAAATTTCCACTTAGCAGCTTCCAGACGCACAGAGCACACAGAAGATGGAAGCTCTCACTTTAGAGCAGGTACCAACACACGAAGAAACTTTTTTTTTTGCTTAAATACACTGTTTAAATAAAGTTCACCGTAGTCACGGCATTTAAACATGAAATGTGACAGGACTGACTCGCGTGGCTGACTGAGCAGAGCGCTCCTCTGAGGGGTTCCCTGAATGATGCTCCAGCCCCAGGCTGAGCACCTCAGTGCACTCTGTGCTTCTGCTTCTCCAGTGGAGCAGGAGAGGCTGGGGAGGAGGAGAAGGAAGGAATTTAACCCTTCCGCAGCTGGGCAAAAAGCTGGAGCTGTTCACGCGGTTGCCGTGGGGCAGCAGCGCGCTCCAGGATGGAGCCCGGGATTCTTCGGGAGCACCAGGCAGGACCCTTCCTGTCAAGGGATGGGGAGGGCAGGAGAAGGGAGTACCAGGCCCAGCAAAGAGGATCCCCTCTTGCAGCCCATCATCCAGCTAAGGAATGGGCATTCTGCTCTTTCCGAAGGGAAGAATCTCTTCCTCCCACTCCCGCAAGGAAAGCACCGCCTAAGGAGCACGGCCAGCTCGCAGTCACCACCCAGCAGTGCCCTGACACAGGGGGGGTCTCGAGCCTCGAAAGCTCACGGGGTTCTCCCTCAGCTGCAATCAGTCACCGGCGTTTATTCCTTGAGGCTGCTGCGGGTCTCACCCTCTTCTCCCACAGGGATGGGAGGCACCCCCAGGCAGCATCTTCACCCCCCTTTCCCAGGGCCAGGCCCCGTCCGAGGGGCTCCTGGGCCACCGCACGACAAAACCTCCACCGGGGGCCTCTGCCAGACCCGAATTCGGTGAAATTCAAGGCTCGGAGATGCAGTACGCGAGGAAGGAGGCCAGGACGGAGCTCTCCCGGGGGTTGGCTCCGNGGGGAGCCACGACCACCCCGAACGCTCGAGGTGCCGCGACCCGGCGCGGAGGGTGCTCCCTCCGGCCGTCCGCTCGTCCCCGGCTGTCCCCGCGGGCACGGAGCGGTGTCCAGCGGCCGCAATACGCCAGCGCACCGAGAGCCCGACACCGGCCATGCCGCACGCCGGACCTCGATAGCGCGGGGCTGCGGGTCCCGCGTCCCTGGCGTGCGGTGCCGGGCGCTGCCATGGCCGCGGGGCCCTCCCGGTCACCGACTGCTCCATCGGGAAACTTTTACCGCCGCACCCCGGGCGGGGACAGACAGCCCGGCCCCGGTCAGGCCGCGGCAGCCCCAAGGTGCCGGCC
>VZRX01009256.1:60692-85935 GCA_013398075.1 Notiomystis cincta | reverse complement strand
CGTTCGCCGCCCCGTCCTGGGCTCGTTCGCCGCCAGGTGCCGGTACCGGTGCCCGCAGGGACGGTATCGGCGTTTACCGAGCCCCAGCCCGCGCTCTGCCCTCACCTGCCCTCACAGACTCCTTGAACTTTACTCTCTGCAAAGACTGAAGGAGGCGGCGGGGGAATCTCAAAAAGTTCAGCGATCGTTTTGTTCAGAAACTTCAGAAAAAGACCCTGCAATGAAATTTGCCGTGGCCTTTGAAACCTTCGTTAATTTCCTGCGGTTGTTTTTCATTCAGGATGCATCATTCCAGCGCTTCTTCCGTCTCTGCAAAGGCAGAATACTCGCAGTTTGTTTTGTAACTGCTCCCTGCATTGCCACACTAAGCTGAGTCCACGTTACAGCTTTAGGGAAGGCAGATGATGCCCCAAACTTATCAGTGCTACAGCGAGACGCTTTTTTAATTTGCTTTCTAGAGATGCGAACGAACAGAAATTTTATTTTCCAAAGTTTAAATCTCAGAGCTGAAGGAGTCGAAATGTTTATTATCATAGAGAAAACTATGCATGGGAGTGTCTTTCAAGGGCAGACTGAGGTAGGGCAGAGCCTGGGGCTCCAGGCAGCACCTCGTAGATATGGAAAGGTGATAAATGCCAACATAGCTGGGAGGTGTCAGGTGAGAAGATAAGAGGAAGATGAGTAAAGTCCTCCGAAGAGGAAGCAAAAGCTTCTCTGGCAGTCCTTATGTGTCCTCAGAGGGAGAACAAGCAATTTGTTCGTGTCAAGGGGAAGTTACAAGGGGATTAAAACCAAAAGGACAGAGTCCGGCAAAGGACAGGGCCAGCACAGTCCGTGGCTCCACGGTAAACCCTCCCTGCGTCCCAGATTTTGGTGCTTGGGGTCTGATTTTCAGGAGCACTGAGCATTCAGGCCTCCCACTGATTTAATCTGGAACTGCAGCGCCTCTGCCCCGCTGATGAATCAGGCCAAAAGCACCGCACCGAACGGGTCACACAGTTATTTGAGAAGGTTGCCCTAGAAGTTTACTAAAAGCAACACTTTCCCCCCCCTTCAGTGTTATAATAGAACAGAAATAGCCGAAAGAGCTCCAACAGATGGAGGAGGACTTTTGATTAAAAAATAAATTCTGACTCACAATTCAGTTTTCTGGCTGTAATAAAAACGAGTGCATGAATATGAATAGTGCTGGAGAGAATGGAGTGGAGATGAAGGGAGGTTCCAAGGAGAGGCAGTGAAAGAGCTGAGCTGATTTACCTATTGCCTCTAATGTCTGTCAGGAAAATTCTTTGGTTTTGCTGTAGCACTGATGAAAGAAAACAAGACCATTACTAGACTCATGAAATTTTCCTGTGATGGATTCCTTGGAAAAATCCTGCTGGCTGGCTGATATTTCTGAAGAATGCTTTAAAATTGTGCCTGTTAATAACAAAATAGTGGGGAAACTGCCCCTGAATAGAGCTAAGCAGGGATGCAAAGATTCTTTTTTCCCCTCTTTACCTCTTCTAATTAAAAATTACCAGTGAGAACACATGGAATGCCATCAAAATTGTACATCTCTTTGTGGTAACTGGAAATACATTGGAGCAAGTCCTCTCCAAGCATTCAGACCAAAATTCTGTGTTTTAAAGGGGAAAATGAGTAACTACCATCCTTGACTTCTCCCCAGCTCTGATCTTGCACTGGAAGTACCCACAGATGAAATTTTTGAAGAGACCATGCATGGGTTGGACAGTTTATCAAATATCTTAAACCACAGCACTCTAATTTTAGAATCAGACCTTCTCAAGCTTCCTTTATGACAGCTATTCTGGCCCTCTAATCACATCATTGGTGGCTAAACATCTTGAACAAGGACAGAATTTGAACCACACAATATGATTAAAACCTACATTATTGCTGATGTAATATCCC
The DNA here is from genome assembly GCA_013398075.1 of Notiomystis cincta. Lineage (NCBI taxonomy): Eukaryota > Metazoa > Chordata > Aves > Passeriformes > Notiomystidae > Notiomystis > Notiomystis cincta. The sequence goes on along the minus strand of VZRX01009256.1, from coordinate 84,021 downwards.
AGAGCTTATTATTGTACTTGGGCAGGAGGAAAGAATCTAATTAAACATTTATTTAATATTAAAATACAAACCAAAATATCAACGTTGGACAGTAATGCAACAATTTGTCAACTGGCAAATCTGTATTTTTGCACCGAGAAAAATTCATTTATGTTCACAAATACATGAAATGCACACGAACAGAACACTGGCACAAAACCCAGTCTGGCACCTGGAACCAGTAACTTCAGGTGAGGAGTTCCAGTCCTGGTGGAGCACTGGGACACAGGGAGGCTGCTGCCAGGTGAATCCTGGTACTCACAGTATCAAACACCCCTCACTGTGGCTGCTGGGAGACATCAGACAAATCAGAGCTGGAGTTTCCTGCCCCAGGCAGCCACAGTGCAAGTATTTCTCACAGCTCTGTCACAATGAGAAACATCCATGTTAAAGGATTAAATTAAAAGGGTTTACCACAGAACAGCAGTTCTCTTTAACACAGGTAATTCATGTTACTTTTTGTAATAAAGTCCAAAATCTCCCCTTGGCTAATATTTACATCACACCATAAATATTTATAAAATGGTGGAGGAAAACCAAGTGCAAAAGGGTAACACTACCATTTTTCTGAAAACAAGCTGCCTTTTAGTTTCTTATTATAAATTGAATATCACTATTTAAAAATAATTAATATTTCTAAAAATATTACAATACAGGATAAACATTGATTTCTCAGGTGTAACAAAAATATGTTTAAAATAGAGGTGGCTGTTTGAAGTACAAAATATTGCTGTTTGTAAAGGGTAACATGGTTGCAAAACTACTTTTCAGGGTTTATAAAAATACAAAACAATTTGCATTTACTGAGTGCATCGTTATATATTAGTGCAAAAAAAAAAGTATATTTGCAGTCAAGAGAGAACTGTCAAAGATTTGCAGAGGTTCTTAAAACATGAAATCTTTTCAGAGTCATTCGTATTAACCCCAAGTCTCTATTAATTCTTTCCAAACGATCCTCCAGGGCTTCCTAAAAGGAAGAGTTAAAAGAAAGAACAAAAAGCATTAATAATATACCATAAAATCCAATGATCCTGCTAAAATTAGGAAACTGCTATCATTCCTATATTCCCGGTATCCTTCCTGAGGCCTTAGGAGCATTCTGTTATCACCCAAAAACCAGAGCCAGACCTACAAACTCGTCATGTTATTTTTATGTATTTCTTGGCTTTTTTAATCAGGTGACTTATGAAACTTCATGACAGAAACCTGACAAGAATTAGGACAGGCTGATAATTAGGGAGGCATATTTAGGAAACAGCTGATCACTGTAGTGAGTGGCAGTATTGATTTACTGGAATGCACTTTCAATTTCAAATTGATAAATTAATGCATTGATAAATTGATAGCACATCCTGGGATTAAAATTTAGGAAATGCTGAAGTTGAAGGCTTTGCAGAGAGCTCTAAAAGACAACTTTGAGACACTTTTATTGAGAGTCTACAGAGTTTTCCACAGAAAGCACTTCCCTGTATTTCACCTAAACCAGTTATTTTTACCTTCTTACTTTCTTCTTTATACTTTCAAGGAGACAAAAACCAACCAAACAAAAACTAAACTTTTCAATTTCTCCTACAGCACAACATCCTCTCTGCAGCTTCAGGGATCTATTTCATAGTCACTGCATTTTGGTAATGCATTGCCTTTATCAACCTCTCAGTGTTAGCACAAGAACAGACCATTCTTGCAGTAATTTGGCAAAATGCATCCCATGTACAAAAAACCAGAAGGTATAAACAACATAAACCCATAACATAAAACCCAAAAAACAATATAAAAATTCTCACAGTAATCACACTGAACTACCAAGAGGATCTCTCCTCTACATGATGTATTCTCAGCTGTGGAAGAACAAAAGAGAACAGTAATACAGAGAAGTTTTTCACCTGATTTAGTCTCGCTTGCAAGGTCATTCTTCCACCAGAACAAGGGACTCGGCTCAGTGCAGCCTCAATCTAATAACAGAAAACACTTCAGCTGTGAATTACTTTCAAGAGCCAATATGAGCCTTCCTAACTGCTCTTACACAAAGAGAGGTGAGGTGCATGGATTGCAGATACATGTAGAGTTTTGTTCTTTAGCACTGTGCCAACCCCCACCCACCCTGTTTGTGCTACAGTGACTCCCTTAATGAATTCAGGGACAGGGAAGGACTGCAAGTAGAGCAGGGAAGGATACTGGCACAATCCTGATGTGACACTGAAGTTGTGGATGAATTTCAGCCATGCACTGCGTGGATAAAGGCTCCATCCCTCACCTCTCACACAACAATTACAATTTGTCACAACTCAAAACCAAAAATAATCTTTGCCTGTTGCTTCTCATGAGTCAGCTCATCGAAAAGCCTCTCTGTTTCAGCCAGAGTTGTAATCCTCGTGGTGTACTTGAAGTCCTCCTCACACGGGGCTTGCACTGCCTCGTATCTGTGGCTCCTCTCGTCCCAGGCTGCCGCTCTCTTCGTTCCACTGCTGACTGATTCAGCACAGGAGCTGTGTCTGACACCTGAACGCTGCCTTCCTGCCAACACAAAGGGCTCTCTTTATTTGCCTTGCAATTATCTGGGAAATTGTTACACAGGACAGGAAAAGAAACTAACGACAGCACGAGCAGTGTGGTTTTGGCAGTGTGTGAACTGAGGAGAGGGACTTGCCTTAAACAGCTTCCCAAAAGAATGCAAAACATTTGTATGGGTCATCTTTCAAGTGATCTTTGAAACACAGCATATTTTTTTGGTTAACTACCAGATTCCTGTGTGGTACTAATTAGGAATTACTTTTACTGGTACATCTCTAAATATCACCAAGCTGACTGGTTGTCATGCAAACACCAGCCCAAGTAAGAGCATTGATAAAATCAGGAAGCAGAATATGACAAAAGTGAGAAAAGATCAATCATTTCAAAAAATCTGAAACAACTGGTTTTCTTAGTTACTCTTTGCTGTCTGTAGTGCAATGTTTAGCAATAGAATTTTATTAGTATGACTCAGTGTGTACATCTTAATATAGACCCCACTAAGATATGCACTGGATAACTGAGTTAAGCACAGGGAAATGTACTGCCCTTCTTGCCCAATTTAATTATTTTTCTTGTTCCACTGTGTTTGAGCACACACACACACACACACATATGTATATAAAAATAAAATACTGTATGAACAGGATTTCTCTGTCTATAGGAATAAGGCAAGATTTAGAAGATTTTTAAAAGCTGGACTTCACAGAGCAAAGAGTCAGCTTTTTAGTTAAGCAGCTGCTACCACTGTGGAAAGAATTGTGGTACAAAAATAAAAACCAGCTTCCCTCCACTTTGAGATTACCTTCTACATCATCTAGAGAGTGAAACTGGAGCCTTTTCCTTGGATGATTGTGCTGTAAAGTAGAAGTAGGACCAGTTTCCAGGTCATCTAGAAGTATATCAAACCTACAGAGCAGAAGCACACAGCAATTACTTGTTAGATATCATATATCAAGCATTACATTATTTTCTACTTTTTCACCTTTTGGTTAAATATACAATTTTTTTAAGAGGAAGACTGTAAGTCTTCTAAATCCCATTCAATCTTTTTAGATTTTCCTTGCCAGATTTTAGAAAGCACAACTTGCCTCTGTAGTCAGAAATCTTCAGGACTCATTTTCAAGGACATTTAACCAACAAGAAACAGCAGCATTAAGCCTGTGTAAACATCCTGCTGCTCTAAAAGTGATCAGGACACAGCTGCATTCACCAGACTCGTACCTTGTCACTGTGTTCTCATTCCTGCTGAGCAAATGGCTGAATCCAGGAGAGAGGTTTTCTTTTGGAGATCGTTTTGGGCTGTATGTCACAGACACTGGTGCCAACATTATCTCTCTTCTTGCTGCAAAAGACAAAGTATGTTTATCTACCTTAAACTCCCCAGAGCAGGGTCTCCCCCTCATGTGCTTACAGCCTAAAAAGAATGCTCCTCAAAGCTGTCACATGTTTATCTAAATTAGATGAAAAGTGCATCACAACATGGAGAAATGAAAATAAACTCAGAACTCTCACTTATTCTGTGATTACAGACATGGTTTTTTTCAGACTGCCTCTATTTTTCCATCCTCTAGAGCAGCCTTTCATGATTTGATTGTACTTTTTTGAGTAACACAAAGCAAAGTTGAGAAAAGCACTGACTGGGAGTGTTGGATTTCCTGTTTGCAGGAGGAAGGGACGATGACCTCTGGCCAGAGGGGGAGCTGAACCGTTTGGGTCTGTGCTGGTCTTTGCCTTTCTCTGGAGATCGGTTTGCAACCAAGGAAGTTTCTACAAACCCAACAGTCTGGCGTCGACTTGATGGTTCTAATTAAAAGAGAAAGAGTTGTTCTATTAATCAATCTTTTTCAGCACAGGAACTCACAAATATCCCCCTGAACTCAGCTTTTTCTCCCTCACATCAAGGTATTTGTGCTGTTTTGCTCGAGTCTCTCTTGCTACTCGTGGGACAATTTAACTCATGAAAAAGGATCTTGGCAGTGTGTGAGGGAGAAATGATGCTGAGCAACACTCTTTAATGGAGAAACAGTGGAAATCAGGACAAAAGCTGCTTTTGGGAAAGGCTGGAGGACCTGCCTGAGGCCAAGAATAGAAGGTTTTAAGAAAGACTCGGTGTTTTCTCTAAATCAGCATTGTTACAACAGCTCAGTGCAGTCCCACTTCCTCAATTCAATTGCCATACAACACCAGGGGAATTAAAATGGATGTACAGCAGCCAGAGCTTTGTTAGGACTCCATTAACTGTTTATAAATACTGAGATATTCTTAGAAAAGGGGACATTGACTAGTCTCCAGCTTGAGACCTAACAACAACCTCTGCATTCCCCCTGTTCTAAACAAATCACTTAGTTAACTTTGAATTTTCTTAAGAGAACCCCCACAAGTTTGCATGCTGAACCTGTTGTTATCCCATCACTGAAGCCTGATGGACTTGAATGCTGAGAATGCCAAAGCCAAAAGACATGAAAACAAAGAAAAGCCAGTAAAGACACGTTCAGGAATATAAAAATAAGAGTTACTAGCTGGTGCATCTTCCTTTTCTGTCTGTGTACCCCAATCTTTAAACACTTTTCCTTCTTCAAGTTCTTTAAAAGCTTTTATAATTGGTGCTTCTGACATCTCATTTTCTTTCTTTTCTATGGTGTTTGTTGAAGAATCTTCTTGTGAGGAGTCTTTCTCAGGAGGAGAATGATGCCTTAAAGAAAGCGAGGTGGTGGAAGGAAAAAAAGAAGATCAAGCTTTTTATTTCATTTCACATACCCAAACATGAACAGAATAAACAAAACCAGGGAGAAATTTAGTTTCAGATTTTCAGGAAGGATGCTTTTAATTTCAGCCAAGAACCTCAGAGGGTTGTGTTAGAGTCAATTCAGGAATCTAAAGGTGAACAATGCAAGCTAAATTTGGTGACTTGACTGTTCTTAGAACAAAATGTGTCCTGACAGAGGCTTTAGAAACTTCTGAGTAAAAAGGCAAACTCCTAAATTACACCTGAAGCCTCACACTGGTGGAAAGCTGAGGCCAAGTGCCACAGCTCACTCTCAGAACAAGAGAGCAGATGATGCCCAAACCCAGAGCAGGTCTGGACACAAACACAGAGAGCACAAGAGGCAGGGCAGGATTTCTGCTCCTGTTTGTGTCAGAGCAGGTGAGGGAAGGAATGAAGTGTTTTGTTTTTCAGGAATTGTTCAGCACTGAGAATTTTTTTGAAAACTCTGTTTAACAGGCAGAAAATCTAGAAATGTGGATCTGGTCGATTCTGGATAAAATTTTTCTAAGTGTTCCACTTTATTATTTTTCCACTTTCCAGCATGGTGGGTACTGAAGGAAACCAACTCACCTTGAAGGAATATAAGTTTCTTCCAGCCTGTTGTCTTTGGGGCTTTCCTGGCCCTCCAAAGGCTGCCCAGTGAAGATGGAATATTCAGCTCCTGGTATCAACCACTTTCTCCTGCTGACGTCAGGAGTTCCCAACTTGCTGTGGGAATAAAATTATGAAAAGCTTTGGAGTTTGGGGTTTTGTTTGTTTCTGTTTTGTTTTTTAAGAAAAAACTTGTGATTTATTGCAGCAAACAGAAATAAATATACAATAAACTTGTAAATACTGTGGAAAAAATAACTGCTTTTTAAAACATGCTTGTAAAAATAGAATATTTGGGGAGGGGGGGAACATATGTTGAGGTTTCAGTCTCAATTACACAATATGCTCAGAATGCAGAACTCCACAACCATCTTCCTGCTTACTCAGACCAAGGTTTGGGTTGCAAGTAGATCTCAACTAATTAAAGGAAAACATTTGGTGGAGATTACTGCAGTAGTTCAGAGCATCTGATCCCAGCTTTCCTTTGGACAACAATTATTAGAAATATAGAAAAGAAAAACCAAACACCAAGAAAAAGCCAGCATTGATGACCCAAGGGTGATAAATATCAATTAATAAGCACTGGTATATTATTACCTTGAAATATCAAAAGAACAATGTTATTTCTATCCACAGGAAAATAGATAATTAGGAAAAGAGGGTCTTGTTTACCCAAGCTATGAACTATAGGCACTATTCTGTAAATCCATCCTGCTGGGCATTCAATTGGAATGAGGCTTTCCTTGAGCCTCTGAGATCAGTTAGGGACAGATTAACTTCTAAATCCATATTGGCTTTTATATCCCCCCCTCCCTGATGAACACAGTCTGCCATGTCCAGGTCTTCTTTTTTCTGTTCATTGTTGAGGGGTGTGGTTCATAAATATTAAAAGAGTTCTAAGCAGAAATCTGTCCCTTTAACATATTAATACATAAATTATTTCCATTTCCGTAATCATTGAAATTCAATTCCCTCCAGCTCAGTACATCCCAATGGACATCCTCAAATCACATTAATTGTCATTTTGGGCCCCACAGTATCAATGCTGAAATGGGAGAGACACTGAACAAGCCATTACTGAGGAATAAAAACCTAAGGGGGACAAAGCTTTTCTGGCCTTTAAAACATAAAAGAGCCCCCTCAAACAACAAAAAAATAAAACCAGAGCACACATCAACTTGAATTTCTTTAACAGAAATTCCCAATTCAAGCCAGAGCGTTCATTCTAACTGAACTTCCACTCTGCTCTCAGGATACCTGTACAAACTGTATTTCCAACCATGCCAAGCAGGAATCAGCCTTTCAAACCAGTGACACACAGAGAAAACCTCCAATGTCTCACTGGACTTTCAGATTGTATTCCCAAGATCTTTGTGGAGTATGGGAATCCAGCTGAGCAGCTGAGACCTAGCAAAGCCTCCTTTGGGAAGAGCAGGGACAGTCTGCCAAGTCAGAGATACATTAGCCAAAGTATTTATTTGGGTTTAATAATTCCTTGGCCCAACAAATCTCTGGATTACATCACATGTTTAATCCTGTTTAGCCCATGCACTGACCCCATCTTGATCCATTTTTAGCCAAAACATGTTAACAGCTATTCCAAAACAAATTGTTTTTATGTTTGAATATTCACTTACTTGGCACAAGAGGTTCTTAAACGATTTTCACTTATATGGCGAAGTTTCAGTGTATTTTCATGTTCCACCTGCTTGAGCTGAGCTTCAAGCTTTAAAATTGTCCTAAAAAAGATGAATTATGAGATGATTTAAATGGCATAAAAGAAACATCATATTTCTTAGGAGTTTTGCTCGTTTTTATTCAGATATTCTGGATGAAGCAGAAGAATGCTGCATTTCTATGTATCTCTGTCTGACTAAATATGGGTATAAATATGTATTTGAATTTGAAGTTAAATAAATCAGGTGATCTGGCCAGGAAGACAGGACTAGGAGATACTGCTGTGGAAGCAGAGGAAGTAGAAAAAAAAATGCCCATCCTAAATTAATGAGATTTTTAGTTTGTATCAGTAACATAAAGTAACATGAAATGCTTCATAAAATGTAATTAAACTTGCAAGATCTACAGCCTTCACACTGTAGGGGAGCAGATGTTTAGGCCACAGTTTGTATTTCAAGTTGTTAAAACAATAATAAGTTTCACAGTTACCTTTTCAAATCAGAAATCTCTGTGTTTGCATCAAGCAATTTGTTTTCAGTTGTATTTAATGTATCCTACAGGGACACAAAGAAAAATGTAAAAAACCCAGAAACTACAGAAGTACATTAAATAAAACCCAAGTAACTTCACATCAGTCTTGAAAACAATATATTAATTACACTTTCCTATTTCAAGGAGTCCATTAAATTTCTTTGGCTTTGACTTTGCAGTATTTTGCCTGTCTATGACTGGAAAATAATAAATTCCAGTTTCCTTCCTTTTCCCTCCAGGACTCTGAAGAAGGAAGTTATCACTAAAGATAAATGTGGATCTTTCTGTTTGAGCTTTTTCAAAATATTTAAATTCATTCAGCTAATTCCATGGCACATTATCACAAAGTTTGCATGTTTGGGTTTCTAATTAACCAGTGTGTGCCTACCTTTACTCTTTCATGTTCTTTTCCAAGGGACTCATATTCTCCTAAAAGCTAAAACCAAACAAAAGAACACAAATCCACAGTGAGACCACAGTCAATTAACAGTTTTGTTGGCTGCTGTAAAATCATCTCAACAGCTTGCCTAACACATGCAGCAGCACTACAGGGGATACAAAATGTACTTTAATAGTATTTGTTAAGCTCTTCTTTATCATCTTCTAATTGGAACAAAAAGTTATAGACAGGACAAGAGGAGACAGAGCTACTTACAGATTGTACTTCTAATTTTCAAATTTTTGTCTCTAAAGAAACTGAATGAATGAAGCAGTAAAATTCCTAAGTGACTTTAAAGTTGGCTTTGTATTTTGAAATTTCAATTGTAAAAAAGAAGTTAAAGTATGAAGTGGCTTTTCCAGCTAATACCCATTCTGCCAATCCATTTAAACACTCTATAAAGCTCTTCCTGAAGAATCAGAGGAACCATTCCTTTGATTCAGTCTAAAATCATACACAATGAACAGTTTTAGCAAGTTGGGATGAGGTATGAAAAGTTTAGTCCATCCCCAACAAGCTTAAGAGAAGAAAAATTACTTTCTAAAATAATTCCATGTAATATCTTCAACTTAAGAGTAATAAAATTCCTGAGACAGACTATTGCAAGGGTTACCACATCAACTACACACCTGCTGCATTAAATAATTGTTTTTCAATATCTTTTTGGTCCACAGTGCCCCCCAACACCCAGCCTAGTAAGGAGTCAGCTGAGTAATTGCTGTTTCCTCAGTTGTGCCTCCAGACTTCCCAGTTCCAGAGTATTTTTCACCCCCGCGACTCGCTGTTGTGCCCCTGCCAACACCATTTGCTCACTCACATTTTGAAACATTTTGTTTTCTTCCTGAAGCCTCGTGTTTTTATTGTCAGATAACTTGTAAGCCTTCTCAAAAGCCTCCTCCAGCTCCCTGAGCCTTGAGGTCAGGCGGCTGATGGTGTTGTCCTTGTCCTTGTGCGTGGCGCGCGTCTCCTCGAGCCGCTCCTGCAGGACTTTGGAAGTGTTACTGAGGGCACAGAAACGCTCCCTCCAATCTGCCTGCAGGACACAAAACATTCTGGACAATGTTTCAAACATTTTTATTCCCCCAGCAGATTATTTAGTTCAGTACAAAGGATGAGCTAAAATCAACTGGATAGAAAATAAAGGTACACCTGTACATGAACTAAATGAGACTTTTGCTCATTTCTTTGACTTGGAAAGAATGAAAATGAAGACTAAAGCCACCAAAAATGTGTTTATTTTATAGGATTTAAAATGCCTAGAGGTGAGGCCTCCAATCCATTTGATTGACTTACTCTCCAGCACAGAAAAATGGCTAAAGAAGGTGGAATTAATCTCTGCAGGTGTCTAACTTTGATGACAAAGTGTTCAACTTTCATGACAGAGTGTCTTGGTTTGTGACTAATAAATGCAGCTATGCATTAATTTATGCACAAGCAAACAGGTCTGGCCTAGCTAGAAAAACTGCAAATATACCTAAAGAGAGTGTTTTCACCCCAGCATAGGTGAGATTGCTTTTATCACAGCTCTAATATGAAAGTAATTAAAACTAACTAAATGAATAAAATTTAAAGAAAAATGTGATATACACATCACATTACTTCACTCTTAGACTTTGTTTAACCCCTGATAACCTGGAAAAAAGTTCATGAGCAAAAAAGTGATGATGATTCAAGTAGGGAATCCTAACAAACTCAGGCAGGAAAGTCACTGGGTAACATGTGGGCTGATGTTGTATATTAAGGGAAAGGTTGAAATGCTAAAACTAAAAAGAGAAAAGTATGGAAACACTGATCATCTTATTAATGAAAAAGTTCACTCTTTTACTGCTTTACTTAAAAAGCAACTTGATCTAAGAACATACACTTACCACTTGCTTTTCTAGCAGATTATTCTTATTTTCAAGGGCTTTTATGCGAGCACTTGCTTCATTCAGAGCTTCATCTAACTGGTCACACCTATTTAGAACACACAGATTACACCAACCTCTTGAAATTTTCAAATAAGAAATCTATATTTTATAGCCTTTTTTTCTTCCTCAAGCATCCCCAGGAATTTTAGTGCCCAGTCTGTGATCTCCTCCCACAATTTTAAGCCACTACAGGTCCCTGCTCAGAAGGGCTGTGGTGCCCTGTGGGGGTGAGCAGGAAACTGAGAACACACAAATTTTGTGCAGTATTTGAGCTGTCTAAATTTGCAATGTCTATTTTGACTGGTAATAATTATATAGGAATCACATCAATATTCTCTGCAGAGCAAACACTCAAGCTGTAGTTAATGGAATGCACAGCTGGGGCACACAGATTCCAGTGCAAAGTCACCAATTAATTCAGGACTGGTCCTGTGTCACCTGTGGTTCTGACATGAAAGGTACAGAAGGATGATGTTCACCAGCACGACAGGAGAGCACAATATTCCTACACAAATCATTCCATTATGACTTGCTCAGGAGTACCTCTGCCTGCCAGCCATTCCTGAGGAAAGCTTGAACTGGCTCCAGCAAAAACCAGCTCAAACCAGCTCTGGTCCAAACACCACATTTGCTGTCTGACAGTACTGAAGTGATCTTCAGAGAAACATGGAATAGTTCGAGTTGGAAGGGACCTTAAAGCTCATCCAGTTCCAAGCCCTCTACCAAGGGCAGGGACTCCTTCCACAAGAGGAGGCTGCTCAGGGCCCTGTCCAAGCCCTTAGCCAGGGATGGAGCAGCCACAACTTAGCAACTGCATTAAATAATGCAAAATTTATATTTAACAGGGAAATCTCAGTATCACAGATGCATGAAATCTCCAGAACTGAAGCATGACATAAACTGTTCAAGATACTCCAAACAAGGATACTCAGTCTTTAAAATATGAAGAGCACCACATAAAGAGAAAGACAAGGAGGACAAACAGTACCTGTCAGCAAGACTTTGATTGATTTTCTTCAGGTCCTCAGATGCAGCAGATCTGTGGCTGGACTCCAGCTGCTGTTTCAGGCTCTGTATCTCAGAGTCATAGTAAGCTCGTAGATCAGCGATGTGTCGAGCGTGTTTTTCCCTCAGGTTCTGCCTAATCCTGTGTTCAATATAAGAATTAAAACCAACTCCAGCCATCCACATGACCATGCACTGCTGGATTCATTTGTACATAATGAACTCAGCATATAAATGTGTCTATTTGCATTCAAGGTAAAGCAAAGACAGCTTTGTCATCTAAGGCAGAGAAGTCTTCTCATTAATAGAGGTAAATATTGTGGTTATTATATAACAATAATATATACAGACACAATACAAAACTTTAGTTTTTTACATGGAATATATGCCCTGTCTGCTTGTCCATGTGCAAATCATCAGACCTTCCACAGTGAATGGAGGATATTTATTTTTCCTAAGCACAGTAATTCTGTGCTTCTCCCACCACTTGATTCTAAAGAGGAAAACATAACCCCCTCCCCCAGAACTTTGAAATTCTCTGCCTAAATGAACTCCCTCATACACCCTATGAGGGAGGGATGTATTTTTATTTTTATGTATGAAGAGACACAACCAAGAGAACTCACATATTTTGTTTGCTTTACTACTATTGTTTCATTTCTTTCATGGAAGTACCCACTCTGTGACTTGCAAAAAACCAAAATTACTTACTTTGACATTACCACAGGATCTTCAACAGATGCCACTGAAAGGCTGTAATCTGGCAAACTGTTGTCAGCACACTGAGTAACAGAAGATGGAGTGAGAGTCAGTGTTTCTTCCTCCTCAGTGTTGGCTAAATTATCATTGTCAACATCCCTGTATGGCACTGGGAAGGGAGAGCTGGCCCTGTTTTCACTCTGGAAGGGGTGATTTCTCCACAGGTCCAAGTGCACAGCTCTGCTGCTGGCAGGGTGTGTTGGAGAATCATCTAAGTGAGAAGAATTACTTGTCTGTGAAAAAGAGTCCGTGTCACAATGACTTGGAAATCCGGGCTCTGCCATAGAGTCTGGAGACAAGGGAGTGGAGTCTTCAGGAATATTGAAAACACAGCGTCCCTGGTTCTGCTGGCCTGGTTTCATATGCAGGGTTGGGTCCAATGTCAAGATCTAGGAAATAAGTTACAATGCTAAAAAAATTGTGATTTAACTCCATTTACAAGAACAGAATTTATCTAAAGACATCAGTAAACCATATAACATACTGCAGGTACTATACTGAATATAATTACAGTCATTTGGTAGTGACAAATAAAATGAAGGCACCTGTAACACTGAAATGACAATACACATTCCCAACAACTGCAACTCAAGTTTCTAAGTTTCCATTAATAAAGGACACATCCAACACCTGTATTTCTAGAAAACCTCTGCAATTTCAGTCATGCAAACTGAAGCACTATGATGCCTGTTTCTGTGTTGAAACAATAACTTTGCAGGGTTACAAAAGCCCTTCATCAGTTACCCAAACAAAACAGTCCCACAGCAGCCACCATTACTGGGTTATGCACAGGACCCAGTGCTGTATAAAAAAAAATAGTTATGATAAAGAATCATTTCCACAACCTGTGCCTGTTGTGTTTCACGGGTGGAATGAACTTGTCTTGTGGGAAGCACTGGGAGAACCCTGCTCCTGCCCCTGCAGCTCCACGTGCAGCTCAGCAGCTGCAGCCTCAGCAGCAGCAGATCTGTCCCTGCAGCATCTTCAAGGTTGTGCAGCAGAGGAGCCTCTCTGCCCAGGCTCTTCTCAGAGGTTCCTTCAGGCTGGAGCCTTTCCAGGCTGCTTCATCCCTCGGCTGCCCAAGCTGCTGTTCCAGCACAGCGCTGGAGGTGGCAGCAGGGGCCGAGCCATGTGAAACCAGCCCAGCATATCCTCAACAGAGATGTGAAGTAAAGAAATTCATGTTACCTCTGGTGGGTGACTTGACTGGGAAGAAGGCATAAAACTCTGGTCTGGCATCTGCTTGTTTTCCCTTTGTCTTTTATGATAAATGTCCTTCAGTGATGACAACTTCTTTTCATCAGCAGAAGACAACTTCAACAGGTAAAATTGCTACATTACTTTTTCTGAACACAATCCTCCACCCCCAACAGAGATAAGCAAGTTCTGAGGTGGGTTTAGCTAATAAATCAGTCCAGAATAGGCAGCTTCATTCAATGTACCCAGCTTAAAAAAGGGTCTTTAACAAGACACATACACCTTTAACATATCAGTCACTTTGCAACTCCTATACACAGTTTCTTTTGAATGCCAAAAGTCAGTAAATTCCAAGTGAAGTTAGTGGGGTACAGGAATAATGAAGAGCCAGGATATGAGAGACTGAGATAACAAAAGAGTTCTCACACAGAATAACTTCTGGAGGGCTGGTTCTTTCCATCACAGGCCAAAAGCAAAGAGGACAACTATATGAAATAAGACAACTTTGAAACATGCACAAAGTTTACCTGAACTGGTGATACTTTTGTGGAGAAAACATCAGGCAAGTCACTTCTGAAATTCTCTGGTAAAGTGTGATACATCTCCTTTTCATCTAACTTCCAGTATGAAAGTCCTGATAGGAAAAAATACCAAAAGAAATTAAAATTACAAATTTCAAGCTCGCAGCTATAGAACAGGAATCCAAAATCCATTAGTCAAATGTTATTCTGTCAGTAACAAGAATGCTGTATTAGTTATTTGCCTCTACTGCTCAAGGATGTCATTAGAGCATTTGTTACCAGGCCAGGAGTTACAAAAATCTCAATGCAAAGCACAGGCAACAGAATCAGTCCCATATCACACAGCACCAGCAACAAAAGTTATAAATCAGTTGAAACACACAGATTTGGTGTTCAAGGGGCAAATCCTCATTTACCACAAACTTCTATTTCTAATGATTCCAGTCTAGCAATTAAAAGTGGTACCACCCAAGGAATAATCCCAGGCAGCCACCTGATACTACAAACTCTGCAGTTTGTGCAGCACTCTGTAGCATGCAAAGAGACAAACTACCAGGACTAAGAGGAACAGACACAGCCTTGATCCCACTTCAATTTCTTAAATGTGTCCCTCTCTCAGTGGCTTTTGAAGAGCAGTAATTATTACACAGTTTGCAGGGCTGCATCTCTGCACCCCTGTTCGTTACTGAAATGAATCCACCCTGTTATGATCAAAATATGTGAATTAGTTGCCTGGCTTTGATTCAAAAAACCAAAAACCACAACCCCCAAACCTGTGCAACACCCACCAAAAACCACCCCTCATATACGCCCCCAAAACAACAAAGCTGAACTTTACCAAAACAAAAAAACCAACCCTCCTCCCAAAATTAAAGAATCACTGAATTACACACTGAATTCTTTTGGTCTTGTCTATTCACACAATTATTGAATTATGCCCTTGGCTTAGAGGAATTCTGCCTCTATTACCACAAACTCCTGTAATTACCACACCATTGGTGTTAATATTTGACACCCTACCATGATATTAACAGAAATTCCATTATGAAACAGTTTTAAACACTAAGTTCAGCTTTGAAATGCTGAGAAATTTGGAAAAAAAAAAACAGGTGCTGCATGTCCTACATCTGCCAGCAGCAAAACACAGGAGCTGCCATCAGCTTGAAAACAGGAGCAAGAAGCAGAATTAATGCTATAGCAAAGCTTGTCAGTGCTTAAATCCTCCTCACCTCCCTGAAGTTATTGCAGATGCATTCCAGTAAGAGTTTTAAAAATGAGAATTCAAAAGAAAGGACGTTTAAGTACAAGAAATTAACTATACCTGAAGCTTCTGACACTACGGAATTCGGACTTTCCTTGGGTTGATTGAGGTAAAAAGTGTATGGTGGCAAAGCAGCATCAGTAAGGTTTGTCTAAAATTGCAATGGAAAAACAAATTCAGAAGGAAAATCACAAGGCAAGGGAAAAAAAAGCAAGGGTATTTTTTTTAAATTGTATGTAAATGTTATTAGTCTTTTTAAGCAAAGAGATTAAATACAATTATAGAGCATGATCCAAACCTAGAGAATTTATATTGAGGGTAATCACAGCCAAAGGTGTAACTAAGCTAAGCCACATAATTAAACTGTTTCCTAAGACATGTGCCTGTGTTTGTGTCCTGAGCAAAGTGATTAAGGCCTTAACACACAAAGAATCTTGTGTGCCAGAAGAGGCATCACCAGCTGAAATCAAAGATCCTTCAAAAATTACAGGGCACAATAAATTGCCATGAAGCCTCAGCTGAGAATGTGGCCATTATCTCTACAAGGAAAGAAAGAACACTCAGGGAGGTGTTTAGACAAAAATTAGGTAACTAATACAATAAGCCAAAATAGCTCTGTGCCTAAGTATGGACTGATCCAAGAAGTAAACTTTGCCCACATTAACTTTAAATATGTGAGTGAGAACTCAAATGCTTAAAATATGAAAGTATATGCTGATGAGAATGTGCTGTAACTCTGAAAAAACACCAGTTACAAGAATAGCATTAGAAAAACATAATGAAATAAAAAGAGACTTACATTCTCAAGGGGTAATCTCTTCACTCTCTCATTTTCTTGCATAGAGTTCACACCTACTTCATCTGCAGTTACTCTTTTTGGCTGGGTTTGTTTCAACTTTTGTGCCCATGATGTTAAAGATTTACTAGATGGTAAGAAACACATACACACACCCCTTAAGGTATTTCCCCCAAACACATCTACAACAGCTAAACATGCAGATGCAGACCTGCATCATTCACAAACATCAGGCTAAATAAACATATTTATCTACCAAGCAGAGGTTCCATTCAACTCAGACATATTCCCAGTGACCATCACCTTTTACTGAATGGGGTTTGTCTACAATAAATTAACATACTTGGAAAGTTTATCACTTACCTGGGTTTTTTCCCACGTTGATCTCCATCAGCTCTAAGTTCCAATTCAGCAGGAAAAGCTGCAGCACCGCTCCTGCCCGATGGCTGCTTGTCCTCCGGCGGTTGCGCTGCAGGGTCTCTGCTGCCCTGAGCGCTGCCCGGGGCCGCAGCACGGAGCAGCTCCGCCCCCGGCTCGGGGCACTCGCGCTCCCCGCCGGCGCTGGGCTGCCCGGGGCTCAGCTCGCAGGTGGACAGGGAGCCGTAGCCGCTGTTCATGGACGCCTCGCTGCCCACGCATTCCTGCTGCACGTCGGAGGCCCGCGGCTCCCCTTCGCCGGATCTCAGCTGGCTGGCGATGCTCTCCTGCTCCTCGAACGCCTCCGAGCGCATCCCCATGGGGCCCGCGAGGGAGCAACAGGAGTCCGGGAGCGGGGCGGGCAAAGCCCGGCTCCTGCCGGCGCCCCAAGCGCTGCTCTGCAACCTCACCAGCTGCTTTATCTCATCCTGAATCAGCTGCACAGAGGAAAAGGCACGATCGCCATGAGGTCCTGCCACACATCACAGCCCTGTTTTGATGCATCTCTGTGTTATTAGTGGGAGATTTAGAGTACTCATCCCATACAACTCCAAGTTTTCATGTGCAGACATCTCATGCATAAAGTAGATAAATACATACTGTGCATAACAGTAAAATGTCCATGGGAACAATCCTTGATCCATGCAGTGAATTACGAGTCTCAGGAGTCATTTATTCATGTAAAAAACATGCATGAATGTATCCACTAATTGCCCTCAGAACTGTAGTTACCTACCAAGCAGCTAAAGAAATACAAACTATCTGGGTGTTTGGCTACATTTAGGCCTGAAACACTTTTTCCACTTGGATATACATTTTTAAAGATTGGAATGATGCTTTAATGGAAGTATTAACCGTTACTCTATTATGAGAATAGGAATAATGTACCTCTGCAAGATTATTTGCATAAAACTCGACTTTAAAAAGCCCAATTTAGATATTATCGGGTTCATATAGGACAAAGCTCTACCTTTTGATTGTTTTGGTGTCTGAGGAGTGGAGCATACCCATAACTGGATCACTAGATTTAAACAGGTCACTTACTCTTTAGCCTACACTGTCTAAAAAAGACTCATTTCAGTGTATCAGGTAAGTAAATTTTCAAGTTCCAAGTTTTACAGTTGTGCACTGGCAATACTGAAACAGCTCTGAGAAATAATTAACGTTTTTGTCAAGGGCTGTGAAAAGATTTCACCTTTGTGCCCGTGGCCAGCACTTCTGCAGGGTTCAATTGAGATTACTGAACTGCAGGAGCACACAACTCTTGCACAAGACAAGACAGAGCAGAGAATTGTTTTCAAGAACATATTTCAAACTAATTCCCCTGGCAAAGAAAGAAGAAAAAAACTTGCAGTAATTTTGGAACTCGTGTTTCTTCACAGAACTATAGTACATTACTCACATGTGAATAGCAACTGGAGAGCACAAATTGAACAGAAATGATTTATTCTTTGAAAGCAAGAAATAAAAAAGAAGTCTTAATTTCAGAGGAACCTACATGTAATGCTAGTCAGGATCAAGCCTCAGATTTTTTATTAACTTGCAATAGAACTAACAACTGAATTTCAGTTCAGCCATTCTCTGCCAAAAATAACAAACAAACAACTTGGGATGAAGTCTTCTTCCACTACAAAGTTTTGGGTTCTGCTAATGATTTCAATCATGACTGCAGCCATCATTTGTATTTTAATTCTGTGATCCAACTCTGTCAGGAAGGTAGGGAAGGGAGAACAGAAGGGAAAGAACAGAACTGGAGTGGGGGAAAGATCAGATTCACTGCTGATATTTAATCTTTGTCATTAATACCCTGTGTAGAAAAAGTGAAAGGCTCCTATTCCAATTAAATTGCATTTTTACTTCTTTTTGCATAGTCACAAATAACTGCAAGAGATGAAAAAAAATGGCAAAAATTAGATGGGCTTTCTACAGGTTTGGGATTGTAATTTTGTTTTTAAATTCTCTTGGATAAAGTCTGATCTTGGGATGACCCACAGCTGGTGACAGCTTGTCCCTGGCCCACTTGTCTTCTGTGGCACAGATCACATAAGCCAAGGGCTGACCCCTCTGACTCCAAAAGGAACTCAAGGTCTCTTGATCCCTACTTTCACATGGATGGAGATTTTTATAAGCACAACTGGTCTTGAAGCCCAGCACAGAGCAAACCTTATCTCAGTCATGTCAGTGCTGATGCAGCACCTTGCTTTGCTCCCACTAACAGCAGATCATTATTTGTGTGCCTTTTTACTACTCTCACTAGAATGTGTTGAGTTGCCTGTGTTGCAGTGTTTTCACCAGGTCACTGGCACACCAGGTGAGTTTGGAATAGCTCCACCTATTTTATTTAATGCAGTGACACTACTCAGTTATAGCTGTTGATTTTGTATTTAGTGTGGCAATCCATGCAGTGAGTAAATCCCTGCTGACACCACACCCTCAGCTCTTCCAGAGGTAGCCTTTCCTATTAAAAAAAAGACAAAAACCAGCAAAGCCAACACAATGGATTAGTAAAGACTATGATCAGCAACAAGTGAATCAAACCACCACAGTAAGAGGAAGGAAATACAAGGGTAAGAAAAGACAAAAATAACAAGATGGGAGGGAGGCAGGGAAGGTGAGGCAGGAGAAACAGGAAATAGGATAAAAGGACAGTACCTCTTGTTAATTCAGTTCAGGAACTGTTGATTACTACTAGTGTGGAGGGCATCAGGAAAGGGAAGGGAAAAACAGCAACCAAAATGATGAAGATATTAAGCATTATATATTTATAGTATTACTGACTCTTATATACACACATACATTTCTTCTGCTCTAATGGATAAATGAGGTTCAGCAAAAATATGAACCTTCAGATGGGTTATCTTTCATTCTTAGAAAGGAAACTGCTCAACTGGAGGGGAAATAAATGTTCAGCTATTACAGTGATGGTTTTCCTATATCCTCTCTGGGTGAGGGGATGATAAGTTGTTTAACATTTTTCTAATGAAGAGAAAGCTATATTGTCTCAAAATTAGAAATTATACAGTCTAGCAGTTAATAAAAACCACCTTGTCCCTACAAAATCCCACTACAGTGTGAGCATTCTGAACCAAGTGTTTGTGAAAACAAAACAACTGAAAACAAATAATCCACAAACCACTTCTGAAATGGTTCCTACCAGTTACTTTGTTAATTAACCAAGGCTGTCTCAGATATGCACCCTTTAAACAGCACTCCAGTCATTCACTTCCATTAACTGCCTCTCTGCATTGTTTTGGGGGAGTGTGGGCTTGGGGGGAGAAAAAAAAAACATTCAGCCTTATCCACCTCCATGAACAGGCACTACTTACTTGGATTTGATGGTGGAACTGCTCTTGCTGGGCAGCTATTTGTTCCTGGCATTGTTTTTCCACCAGTCTCAGTAGCTGTAGCCACCTTGCCTATAAAATCACAAAGTAAAACAATCAAAGCACAGCAATATTTGCACCTCTTACCTTTTTCTCTGCCTACAAATAGCTGTGCAATCCTATACTTGGGTGTTGACATAATACAAAGTTGAGTAACAGCACTGTGGTTGCCCACCCCACAGCACATTCAGCCCCCACCCTGTCAATCAAGGGAAACTAAAAGTAGGAACAGCTGCCAGCAAAGAACAAATTCTGGAAAGGCTGAATTAATTCCATTAATTATAGGCAATTCCAAAATTGAGAATTAAGCACTCCTCTGTCCATTCACTTCAGTTAGAAACTCTTCCCCCAGCAATCCAGTTAAAGGTCATGATGCATAACTAAGTAGTGGAAAAGAAAAGGTAATTTTAAAAAAATCAAATATACAGCATTCCTGAAATGTGGCAAAATCTGGTATTTAAAACCCTATTTTATGCTAATGTTTATGGAGCCTGGTGCTTGAAGCACAGGACACGGGACACAGACATCAATATTCTGTTCCTGGAGGTGTTAAAGAGAACCCAAATTAAGCATCTGTCAACACACACTTGGATGGATCCCAGCCAGGAAGCTCAAAAATTCTGCAGGAACAAGCCCATGCTGTGGAAAACTGATGTTCCTTATGATGACTAAAAATAATGATAAAATTTAAAATACAAAAGGACAAAAAATGTTCAAAAATGTTTGGGAGAATTAGTTCATTGAAACTATATAATTATTTTTGCTTTGGTTTAAATCTGGAAACAAACTCATCACCTACACATCTCTAAAAACATAATACATAAATAAGTCAAGCAAAACAGAATCATTTTTAGGAAAAAACCCTTCTAGTTTCTAGGATCACTTCAGAGCAGCTTGATGTGATACAGTTTTAATGGTTAAAATTTTTCAGTTCAAAACTTGTTATCTTTATTGTAACTTTGGGGGAAAAATATTCAGATCCATATTGCAAAGCACTAAGATATAAAGATAAAATACTGGAAAATACCAAGATAAAATTGCAGTAAAATTCAGCCAGGGGATTAGTTCATTTATTGTAAAAGGATCTGTCCCATCATGAAGAATAAACACACCTTGCTGCTGAATTGTATCATTAGATTTGCCCTCCAAAATGCAAAATAAATACATTAAAAGCATATTTTTAACATAAACCTTAACATCAAATACCTCACAGCTCCTCACAGCTTCCAAGTCAGCATGTCCAATGCTCTGGATGTCTTGCATAAAGGAGGCAAGCAGCTCAAGAGAACCAGGCTTTAATGAGGACCTGGTATTCCCTGAGTAACCAGAAACTCCATTGGGACTGGATGAAGGACTTCTAGTGAAACACAAGGAAAAACAGCTCAATTATTTATTGTGTCAGGTGTGCAACACAGTGGCCAAATGCAAGACTGCCAGAAGAGAATTCTACACTCAATTTACACTGGGACTCTCATCATGGTGGAATAAAAATTCCACATTAATACCAATACTACTGAGAAGGCATGCTAACTAAGCAAAGCCAAAATAATAAAACTATTTGTCAGTGATTGCTTCAGCACATTACCTGTTACCATTCAAGCTGCAGACAGAGCTGTGGGTGTGTCTGACATCAGAGTCTGCAGAAGAAGGGGGTTCTTGTACAGAATTCACCACATCGCAGTTTTCCATATCTTAGTCCCAAGTATGACATTACTCTGGAAACAGAGGGAAAGCAGCATCACTCTCTTTCTCTAAAGACACTTTATTGTGTGAAGAAATTGAAGTGGAATTGAAGAAACAAGCCACCCCAGAAGGTGCCAGTATTCCACAGCCAGGCTCCCTCCCCTGTCCTGTGTTACTCCCTGCTCAGTCAGCCTTGGGCCTGCTGGGCCTCCCACGAGTCAGGGAGATCCCCAAAACATCCAGACTGGGCTGGAAAAGATGTCTGAATGCAAAACATTCCAGGTAAAACTGTGTTGTTGGGTCTGATCATTGGTGGGTTTGGGTTTTTTTTTAATCTGGGGCTCCACAGAGCATTTGCAAGGTGTGAAATCTCCTATTATTTAGATGAGATTAAGGATCTGAACCTTCACTGGAAGAAACACACTCACAAAAATAATAAAACTGAGACCAACTGAGTTAGACTGGGGTTGTCCAATTCTGCCATTGCTGTGTGTAATATTTGGCTTATATCTTTTGCAGATCACTTGTTTCATTGTTATTATGTAACATCAATTCAGGAAGCTTTGAAATTGTTTTGAGCTACATTTCTGATCAATAAATAATATAACAAAATAAAACAGAGTCAAACAGGAATCCCACAGTGGTTAAAACCAGCAGCTGGTTAACTGAAAGCATCATAAATAAATAAATACACAATACTTGGGCCATAGCCTTACAGCACTCCAAGCAGACTGGCTGTAGAGAGATTAAAATATTCTTCCAGTTTGCATACTTTCACTAAGAAGACCCTTGAATATATTAATTAATCAGTTCTTACATAGGGCTTATTTCAGCATGCTCTACACCCTGGGGAATTCAGCTTGTGTTCTAACACTGAAGAAAAACCTAATGATCATTTCATGGATGGAGAGCAAAAAGAGACATTAAGAAATATCATCTTGGTTGTTTGATAATGCCAAGAATCAATTCCTGCTGCCTTAAAGAAGCACAACACCTCCAAAGCACAATAATTCCTCTTTGCAGGGCTTACAAAGACATGCTAATAGGTTTTACAGATTCAAGTTTGCATTATTTGCAAGTTCTTTTGAGATATATCTCAAATACTTTCAGAAGTATAAAATATTTTCACCAGAAGGAAACTAATGGACAACTGCCCTATTTTTCCCTGTTTTAGTGGAGTCTACTTGGCTTTAGCAGAAATGGTTTTTGGGTACTCACTCACTATCTCCTCTGGGGAGGGCTGAAAAGGCCAGAATTGGAAGGAAGTTATCACAGACACACATATCCCTCTGGCACAGCTTCTTGGGATAAAGGAGAAGAAAAACACGGCTTTCTTCTTTTTCTAGCGGTCAGAAGTCTGCAGAACTTGGAGGTTCTCAGGCCGCTAAGGCGAGAGCTAAAGCTGAGCCTGGGAGTGGATGGGGGCTGCACCAGCCACCCCCGTCTCGCCAGGATGGAATCATGGGTGGCCTATCTCAGCAACACAGCAAATGGGTGGGACTTAGCTGTGACACAGGCTCGTTTCATAACCTCGTTAGAAGTCTGTTCCCAATGAAAAAAATATTAGTGGGCTGTAACTGTGCTGCGGGAGCGCCGGCATCCATCGACCCCACAGCACAGCACAGCACAGCACAGCACGGTCCTTATACGGCCACGCCGCTGCAGGAAGGGGCAAGGTTGGAAAAAAACAACCTGCGAGGTGTTTTTAACTGAGAAATATCGGCGCTGATTTCGATGCAAACGCCGGCGCCAGCGCAGACACTGAGCCCGTGAGGTTCTGCATCGCTTCCTGAGCCAGACCCGATTCCTTCCGATCCCTCGCAGCTCCCTAAGCGGTGTCAG
>VZRX01009256.1:43036-59989 GCA_013398075.1 Notiomystis cincta | reverse complement strand
GGTCTCGGTCTCGGTCCCGGTCCCGGTCCCGGTCCCGGTCTCGGTCTCGGTCTCGGTCTCGGTCTCGGTCCCGGTCCCGGTCCCACCGGGAGCCGCGCTCCGAGCCCGGCCCCAGCCCGCAGGACCGCAGGACCGCTGGCAGCCGAGCGGGCCGAGGCCGGGCGCAGCGCTGGGGGAAACTGAGTAAATTCTCCGGTGTCTCCGTGTTGACTCCCGGTTCAGAGCTGTGGTGTGGAACAGCAGGAACGGGCTGAGGGGGACCGTCATGTGTTCAACCTTACCGAGAGTTTTCAGTCCTGCTTTCATAGCAGGTCTCTCTAAGTCGGTAGATCTGTATGAAGCCTGTTAAACAAAGGCTCGTTCAGGACTAGGCAGAAGTGCTGCTCGTTTTTCTGCGTGTATTCTTCATTTAAAAATGTTACTGACTTCTTAGTGGCTGCCGATAAAATTATTTTAATTATTTTTAATTTCAGCAGCTATGTTCAAATTTTCTGTTCGTTGCCAAAAGTGGCACTTCCTCACACACTGAAATATTTTCTTCTGAGTCAAATTATTTCAAGCACAACGTGTTTTAATTGCTTTTCTAATGCCTTGTTGAAGATCGACAGCAGGACCTGACGCTCCTCATTATCCATGAGGAAAATGCACACTTCCAGCATACCTTTGTTAATAATCCTGTTAATACCTTGACCTGGGAAAAAAAAGAGGTTCCCAGTGAGACTGTACAGGTCAGGACTGAAATAATCTTGTTTCCTTCCATTATAATTACACTGAGAACCACAATTCTGTTCAGCATGGTAAATATTTCAAGGCAAATGCCTGTGAAACCAGTTCAGGTAGCCCTGAAAGAAATCTGAATGTGGAAATACTGCTCAGAATGTGCAGCTAAAGCAGCTCATGTTAAAGATTCTCACGGTAAACTCCACTCTCCCATTCCAGGTCTTGTTCCAGAGAAGCTGAGTCCTGCTCCTGCATGAATGTTCCAAGTTTATTTCATTTTGCTTTCTTACTGAGAGGGGGGCAAACACCACCATGGGCACGGTGGATGTTGAGGAAGCAGCAGCTCTCCCTGCCCAGTGTTCCTTTGCTTCAGGCAGCAGGGAAAAAGAACTCTCTGAATCTCCTTGAACTGACTGAGGCAGAACTGGAGGAACAGTTTGTCCGAGGTGATGGGCCAGGAGGTCAGGCCACAAATAAGACAAACAACTGTGTTGTCCTGAAGCATATTCCATCTGGGATTGTAGTGAAGGTAACTGTGTTCTGTTTCACTGAGTCACAGATCGAGCTGTGACTTCCAGTGCTTCAGAATGAAGCATAATCACAGTGCAGATGGCTTGGAGGAAAAGTTTATATATATAATTGTATATATACATATTGTAAAGAGTCTCAGCAAGAAGCAGTCTTGGCTGTCAGCAGATAAATAAACTTGGGGTCAGAGCTGCTTTTCCAGTTACTGTTTTGTAGTTTTCAGTTAAATGGATCTTCATTTTTGCTGCTCTCACATCCCTGTCCCTCACTGAGTTAGAATCTCTTCCTCAGCAAGTTGATCACACTCTGCAGATCCTTTCTAAGCATTTCTCTTACCTACTTCTTGTGGATTAATACCTTGAAATGAATCTTTGCTTCCTGTCACAAGGGGAACACACAGTTAAGTTAAACTCAAGCAGCTTTCCAAGGTGATATGGGAAGCATTAAAGATTAATGCAAAAGCCAGTCTGATGAGTTACAGCAGCAAATAATTATTAAAATATATCATTTGGATTTAGAAGTTGCAGCTGTTATTGGTGGGAGGATGCTCTTGGCTTGGGGAGGAGGGGATTTTCTTTAATGATAGGAATTATGGACTGAAAGGAAAGAAGAATGAACAGGTTAAAGTTCCAGTAAAAATGTCCTTTGCATTTTTTCAGTGTCACCAGACAAGATCAGTGGAGAAGAACCGAAAGATTGCCAGAGAAATCCTGCAGGAAAAGGTTGACCTTTTCTACAGAGGTGAAGACAGTGATGTTTTTAAAGAGAAGAAAGCATCAGAGAAGCAAAAGCAGGAGAAAAAAAGAAGAGCAAAGGAAAACCTAGAAAGGAAGAAGCTTTTTAAAGAGATGCAGCAACTGGATAAGGAATAAACATGTGACAAATACTGACTTTCCCTAGAAGGGTAAGGGAATTGTTTGTCCTTAGACCTAGACACAGATTTCCAGCTAACAAATGATGTAGGGCTTCACAAGCACAGCTCAAACCCTGGGTGCTGACCTGCTGTTCCTGTAAAGCTGAGGAGATAAAAGCACTCAGGAATTCCTGCTTCTCCCTGCCATCATCTCATTAATCACATTTAGCAATCAGTTTTTCTGCCAAGTTCACAAGATAAAAGAATCTTTGTTAAAGAGGAACTATAAGCTTTCCACCATTGTTAACAGAGAGCAGAAAAATCAATAGATTCCCTTCTGTCCAGATGACACCTTGGGCTGCTTCAGCACATGGGAACAGCACTAAAAGGTTCTCACTTCCCACCCTTACTCAGGCAGTGCCTCCAGTGACATAAAGCCAGGTTTGGATACTGGTTGTGGTGGTGTGGACTGAGCTGCTGATGAAGAGACACCAGTCAGTGGCTCAGAGCTGTCAGCTGAACAAATGCTCTGCCCCACTCAGCTCTGAATCAAGTTTAACCAGCAGCTTTCCTTACCTGGAGTGGTGCTGAGCACTGGGGCACAGGGAGAGCCCTCCTGCAGGTGAGGGATGGTCACTCATGGCCCTCCAGTTCTGGGGTAGAACTGACTCACTACAGATGAAGGATGACCTGTGTTGGAAGCTGCCTCCCAAGGCAACAGAGTCCAGTTCATCCAAGCTGTGAATTAATTAATTAGAGTTGTTTATTGTGTTTATGCTGTGCTGCAGTGCAGCTTGGCCATGTTGGTACCTTCACTCATTTTGACAGTTTCCCATTTTATGGGAACAAATGCAGCTGCCCTTCCTTTGTCACTGTTCCTCTGAAGCCACTCCTGAAGTACATTTCTCTTGTTTTTATCCTGTTAACAACTCCAGCCACTTAACCAGAACTTCTCTTTCATCTTTGGACAGCACCCTCACCAGCTGCCACCAGGTTTTGGCTTTCAACAAAGACCCAAAGCCAGAGTATGGATTTTGAAGGCAACAGAGACTTCCAGAAGTTCACCTCCTTCTCCAGAGACCAACTGCACCTGTGCCATGGATGGAGTGCTCCAGCAATCTGCAGGCCCCCTCCCTTGTCCTTTCCTGAATTCCTGCAGGAAGGTCATATTTTTATCTGCTGACAGCTCTTGCTCCTGGAATGTGAATCTGATTAAAGTGACTGTACATAGTTTTAATACAAACTGTTAATGAAAATAAGCTTTATTACGTCAAGTAATAAATACATACAAAGATGCAAATAACAGTTTTAGTAATTTATCCAGAATGTTCCTTTTTCTTTTTTTTTTTTTTTTTTTTGCAAACTTTAAACTGAAATCTCCAGCCTTAATGTAGAAATTAGCTTTCCAGGACCTTGTTATTATTTAATAGGTTTCCCTATTTTCCATATAGCTCATGCACTTTAAGTGGACTTCAAAGCACTAACAGTCATGCAAATGTTTATGCAAAATGAACAAAAAAAGGAAAAATAAGAGAAGGGGAAGGTTATTTCTAAGCAGGGTCTATGCTGTATGACAAATTGTGACTTAGCAGACTACTAGGTACAGCATGCTATTCTGCATTTTATTTAAAAAAAATCCTTAGAGCTTATGTCAAACTTTGAAAGATTGACATTTTGGGGATAAGTGAACATAGTCAAAGGAAGAAAAAAACAGAATGAGGCTGTGGCTGGATAAGAAGAGAACTGAAATATAGCCTGGGAGAGAAAGAGCATTCCTCTGCATGCACTTCTGTTTCCATGTTTTAGAAACATTTCAGGGAGTTTTAACGTCTCTAGAAAATGCAAACCCTCAGTAAATTGAAAAATCCTTGGGTTTTTTTCCATTCTTAACTGTACATTTTTGCAAGGGCAAAACAAGAACCGTAAAACATTCAAAATAAAGGAATTTGTCTGAATGTTTCAAGAGTCAAAAAAGAATAAGTGTTACTTTTTCTTCATGGAGAGATGTTAAACCTTGGAGCTGAAGCAGTGGGCTAGGATCTTGCATTTCGTTCCGTCTCGGCCAGGCATTCCCGAACTAATCCTCTGGCATGGATAATGCCTGCAAAAGAATTGGATGTGTTTTAAATCATCCCATTCAGGCCACACTTGCAGTGACAGTCCTCAGAAAGGTTTATGTATTTCCGTCCCCAGTTGCCAAGGCTACCACAGGAGGCCTCAGCAAAAGGGGGACAGCCCTCGCTTCCCAAACATCAGCTGCCACTAAACAAGTCTGCCTTCCCAAACTTGCATTGGAAATTGGAAAGGGACTAAGCCAGGGATCAGAACACAGTAAGATTTGTAAGCCTGCAGTGCCAGGTAGATCTCAATGTGCAGTGTGGGCCTCCTTAAAATCAAAGATTTAAGGGAAAAAAAAATTTTACCTACCAGCAAGTTACTTGGCTCCAGTGGAGTGAAACAAATTATAAAGTTATTTAGGGAGTCATTTTAGCAAGCTCTTAATGCCTTGGGATAGTTCTTCTTTGAGAGGCTGCATCAAAATCCAAGCTATCATAATACTGTTTAAAGACAGGTTGTGTCTCATGTAAAAATAAGAGATTTTTTTTTTGTGTGTGTGTGCAGAAAGTTACCTCCTAACACTGGCTCAGCTCCCAGTGTAAATCATCACCACTTTACTGTGTCTGCTCTCATCTGATAGACAAAATGTGGAATTTTCCACTACAAGTCCTGTTGCCTTGAGTTCCAGCAATCTGGACCTTGGTTCATAATCCTGGAACTAAATGTAGATTCATGCTCACAGAGCTGCTGAAAGAACAGAGCTCGAGGTAGGTGTGAAAATGAGAGATGGACAGATTTTTCTACAACAAAGGAGGTTTATGTTTTGCTGACTAGGCAAGCTAGGTGATTTCTCTGCTCAATCATGCTCCTTAACAAGGTGGAGAAAGGGCAGTAAGGCAATAGATGGGGGTTAATCTCTAGAGATAATGGCTTCTGTTTCTAGAAGGCTGCTGGCCCAGATCACAGCAGCAGCCTACTGACCTGGGAGGACTCGATGAGGGAGGGTTAAACTGCCACAGCCCAGGAAAGCTGCAGCTGTGGGATGCAGAAACATGAACTCAAAGCAGTGTGTTAGACCTGGCTCTGTGGCAGGATGCCCGGTTCATGCAGCAGAACTACTCTGAATAATGTAGAACGCTGGGAATTTGGCCAGTTTTAGAGGTCAGCAGCCTCTGTGCTTGGAGCAGGCGGAGCCGGGGACAGGGACTTTATTCAGGGATAACCTCGGTGGCCATGGAGGCGGCAGTCACGTGTTACCCTCAAGCACTCCTGCTCTCGCCCTTGCACATGCTCCTTCAGCCACCAGGCTCCCAAAATGGAAAGAGAGGTACCTTTGTGACCAAAAGATGGCAGCAAAAAGTATTTATTTAGGATTTTGTGCAACGCTGGTGAGTCACAGTGGCAGCATTGTATCTTAAACCTACCTTGCTGCAAGAAGTAGCAAAGCAACTTTTTCCTCACTGACCTAAACCATCGAGTCCAGAGAATATCTGCATCTCTCTTGGTCTCTCTCAGGCTGTCCCCATTAGCCTGTTGCCATTCATGATCTATTAATACTGACTCAGGCAATGCAATAAAGAGAGACTCCAGCAACATTGATTTTAGCTGGGCCAGATTCCACTTACCACTCATCAGCAGACTTTATTGCATCCTTTCCCAGAACAGCTACTAGTCATTTTATTGCATGTCAGGGCAGATATATTACTCTTCCATAATGGTTGAGCCTTAAATAAAGCTTTGTAGTCTCGGGTAAGTGTAAGGGGGATTTGCAAGGTGGTGAAGTTGGTCTGTTACAGTAACATTCCCATTCCGGGCTGAGTGCAGGAGCCAATCTCAGCGCAAGGACCACAGGAAGGGAGGAAAGAGTAACCATGTCATGCTGGAGAAGGACAAGACTGCCAGTAAAACTGCTGTCTGTGGCCTTTCAGGGTCATTTCAGGAGCTGGAGCAGTGGAATGTCCCACTGCTCCTTCAGAAATATCCCTGCACGTCCCCTGCAGAGGACAATGTCAGGCTGATGTCAGCAGTGGGGCATTCGGGGGTTTCTTTTACACTGCAAGGAAAGGGCATTTATTACCCCTTTTAGCTGAAAAAGCAAAGCTGGAGAGACTCATCAGCCAGCCCTAAAAGCTGCTCTGTCCCTTACTAGTGGACTTTTAATGACATGCACTTGACAGCAAGTAATGGAGCCTAAGCAGCCCCACCTCTCCTCTCCACAGAGAGAGAAGGTTCATGTTTGACATCTCAGTCAGCCTGCCCTAACACTTTTTGGGGTTTTTTTGTAGCTCCTTTCTCCACCAACCTCGCTGTGAACTACCACAATGTTGTATTTCTTTAGGCAAAACGCACTTCAGTAAAATTCCTATGCCAAGTAGATGGGAGATGTGTATGAAAAGAAGCAAACCATGCCTGATTGTGGATTTTGGAGACTGGGGAGAAAAGGGAATTGAAAGGGCAACTAAGTCACCAGGAGCCTGAAAGAATGTATCCATGAGGGGTTCTAAAATCAGGTTAGAATTATTAACTGCAACTCCCTGTGCGCACATTTTGTCACTGTTTATCTACCAAATACTGCACGGACAGAGCATCCCAAGGTTTCAGCTGCTGGTTAATACTCCCACTTCCAAGAGGAGCTCAAGCTGTCTCCTTTCACAGGAAACAGTTGTCACGAAGCTGTATACAAGCAGTCAGTGCACAAAGTGTATGGGAAACGATTTTTTTTTTAAATAAATTTAAAAGTTACCTCTTTTTAGCCTCTCCATCGCACTTTTACTCCCAGCATATGTAGGTCTAATCTCTTTTCCTAATTCTTCTATGATAGCTAGAAGTTCTGCATATTTGCTCTGTGGTACTTGACTGCTGCTGGTGCCCTGCAGTTGGAAGTAGATTAATCTCAGTCAAATACTGTAAAAACAAAACAATTACAAGAAACAGCAAGTGGAAGTTTATGGAAGACCAGAAATAGCCCCATAAATCCCTTTCTAAAATAATAAAATTTCAGGTTTATTATATAAATATGATTTTTGGTTTTGAAATTGCTGCTACAGTTGGACATGATGCTATGTGCCCTTCAAAAATTGGAATCAACTGGGAGGATGCAGCTGCAAGCCTTGGACTTTAGGTGAAGCAGAAGTTAAAACAGCAAATTTGGAACTGCTTATTTAACTCTGTCTCTGGTTTTTCAATGTTTCAGTGTATATTTTGTGGAGAAGTTAGCTAGGTAGGGAGAGTGAGAAGATAAAACAAAACTGTATAGAAATATTGGGTTTTTAACAAATAACTTTAAAATATGTTAGTGCCCTTACAGACTATAATTCAAGACGTGTTTCTCTGCGACTCAGAGGGGATGGGACTAAAAGTTAATTAGGAACCAACCTCACTCAGCACTCGGCTTAGCCTAATTTGATCCCCAGACATGTGTGAGGGAGCAGTCTGCCATTTGGGTTTGATTTCAGACCTTGGTGGGAGGGAGGAACACCTCAGGTTACAGGCCACAATCCCTGCTCCTGTGCAAACGTGGGGTCAGTGATCTGATTAGAGGAAAATAAGCAGAGCTGTACCTGCATCCCCTGTGTATAGCCTAGAGATGGGGGGCCGTAGTCGTTTATGAGCTGTCTGTACTGTGCTGATGTTGCCATGCTTGTGGAGGGAGAGTGAACACTCCCAGCTGCAGAGAGAAAAGAGAAAGAAAAAAAAAACACACCAAAACTGTTATTATCTAAAGATTAATTAGTCTGTTACATTGGGACTCATTTTAATCACTTGTTCCTAAAGCTGTGACCTCTCACCTTTGTCTAAGATCACTAATGACATTTCTGAGCGTTGCTGCTAGGAAGAGAATGGCTGAATTAATGCTTCTCTCGTGTTTGATGAACACTTGGAAATAGCACAGCCTGCAGCATTATCAGTGCAAATTGTTTGCCTAAAAGTGAAGCAGAGTGCAGCATGACAGGTTGTTCTGCCTAGACAAACTGTGAGTATTAAGGAGCCCTATTTTTGCATATATACATTCCTCACAGATGAGTCTAATGTGCTGTGCTATTTTTACTTTTTCAGTGCAAGTTATCTGAAAGTAATTTTGCAACTCAAAGTGTCATCACATGGTCAAAGCAAGTTACCCCCAGTACTATTTTCAGCCAAAACTATTCCTAGGGAACACTCAGTTGAGGTACATCAGATCTGCTGCTCATTGTGCGACATCAGAGGCGAGGAGTGCTACCATTATTCCCCTTTGTGTGATATCAAACATTTTTAGCCAGTCAAATTGTGCTGTATAAGTAGATCAAAGGGAAAATAACATCACTTTGTGTTATGGTTACTTTTTCTAAAGTTATAAAAGATTATATTCACATCTAATGAGTTTTGAGTCAGTTACGAGCTCCAGAAACAGACTCCAATGTCATCACTGACAAACTGCTCCAGAAATGAACAATCAAAACACTTTCTCCCCCTTGTTCCACAATGGTAAGAATTTGGGTTTGAGAAACAACCTTCAGAATTTTTTAAAAGGATCTTAATTATGCTGCCCACTTCACAACTGTACTAAAACACCTGCTGGTTATGCACTTGGGAAAAAGGGAGCATCACACCCCTGAACTTCTTCACTCTTGCAGCTCAAGTGCCCTTGCATCCATGGATGCTGCTGCCTTTGCCTGTAGGCACAGACACAGACTGCCTGCTGTCTGGAAATATCTCCCCCCTTACAAACTCCTTTGCTGAAAATTCCCAACTGTCTTTCGTATGAGGAACAGATCTCATTTACCAGCCTTCATTTAAATCTAAATTAAACTGATGCTAAAAGTCACTAGGGCTCAGAACTATGTAAATCTCTAGCTTTGTTTTAAAGTTGCAAATTATTTCATTCCTATTTTCCCCTCTCTGCAAAAAGAAAAGGCCAGCAGTTACTCTGTAAAAAACTCTGTTGAACACAGTGGAACAGCCTCTTGTCCTCAGCTGGGAAGTCTCTTTCCACTTCAGAGATATCACAGGATATCACTGAGGTGTCTTCTTCATTACAAGAAGAGAGCATGTCCTTAATTTTTACAAGTTAATCAGATGTGAAATCCCAAAAAGGCAAATCGGGCTGGTCACTAGGTCACCTTAAAAAAAGCAAGGTTTCTCTTTGTCTTTAACAGAGCTGCTAAATTTTATGTCATTACAACCTGCAGTTTCATCACTGAGGTTTCACATGGAGCTAATTTTGCTTAAGCATATTAACCCCCCCAAAAAAAAACCCAACACACCCATAGAGTAGGGCACTGTAGGAACAGCACAGTTGTCAGCTACTCTCTCAATTACTTCTTCACACTATCAGCTCAAAATACACACACAAGTGTAAGATTTCTCTATGTGAAACTCAGTGTTTCAAGTCCAGAGGACTGAATTTCAACAATTATTAAACATGACACAACAGCAAACCGCATCTTTTTCCCAAAGACTTCAAAATGCTTCAAAAACATTAACGAACCCCTTGTGCTGCAAGGTAAGAAGGTTTAATTACCCCAATTAAGCAGAGAAAGGCTTAAGTGATTTTTCCTCATGTACAATAAAACAAAAAGCCCATCCTGCAAAGACTTGTCTCTGAACTGTTGTTGCAAGCAGTCACATACAAGAGCTGGGAGCTCCAAACTGGATGTGAATAAGGCAAGGACTCTGGTGACCAGGCTCAAAAATCCTGCTCTACCCACCAAGCAAAACTGAGCTGCAGCCCATGAAAAACTTATTGATCCCATATGGGTTGATGATAACTTATTGGTTAAGGATATCAGGAATGGTGGGCATTGGAACAGGCTCCTCAGAGAGGCGGTCACAGCACTAAGCCTGAGTTCAAGAAGCATTTGGAAAACACGCTCAGGCACACGGGGTGAGTCTCAGGGCGTCCTGTGCAGGGCCAGGTGTTGGACTCGATGATTCTGATGGGTCCCTTCCAACTCAGCATATTCTGTGATATCACAGCACAGGTAATTTAGTGATTGTTTTGCCCTCTGTTAATTTCAGCAAAGACACGCACTTGGTCTGCAGGAAATGACACAGCAGGGTATGTCCAGAAAGGAGAGAAAAACTCTCCTCCCAAACCTGAGGTGCCAGGACAAAGCAGAGAGTGAATCTGAATCCAGGGGGCCGACCAAGAAAAGTTTCACGGACACAAAAACCGGCTGGTGTCAGCACGGGAGCTTGAGCCCAGCTGCGAGTCGGTACCACGGCGGGACAAAAGCGGGCAGGGCCCTGGGGAGGCGAGGGCGGCCGGGCCGGGCCGGCGGGGCGGCCGGGGCGCTGCAGAGCCGCGCTGCAGACACTAGAGGCCATCGCTGAGAGCGCCGGGCCCTGCCAAGTGACACAGCGTGGTAACCATGGTGAGTTTACCCGTTTCTTTGCAGTCTGCATCAAAAATGTAATAAGACATAATGCCATGCGCCGACCACTTTATCAGCAGCAGCAGCAGGCCCAGAGAACAAAGGAAAGGATTTGGCTTGGCCGCGGTACCAGCCTCCGTACATCCATGTCAGAAGTTGTGCCAGTCAAACTCGGCTGGAGGGGGGGAAAAAAGGAAAAATCCTTGGTTTCACCTCAATTTAAAATGATGCGATCGTGAAAATGAAATTAATTGGGGGGGTATTAGTATCTCAAAGGGCAACAAACCTTGAGCTTTTTGACCTATCACTTTGTATGTTAATCTCAAGGAGAAGCCCCGGGTCTTGGATGGCTATTACTCAATTAACCCAAAATTCATCTGCATGTCTGAACAGCCTGTGTATCTCAGATTTTAAAAAAAAATAAATCACCAGATATTGCTATTATAGTTAGAAAGAGAAATTAGGCCAGGAAGTCTCACAGTCAATACCCAGTCAAAAATCGGTGTGATGATTAGGTATTCACTCGAGAGAAAAAAGGAGGGGGGATCTAAATTGAGGCTTGCTCTCTCTAACGTTAAAATGACAATGGAGACAGTTAAGAACTGACAGAATCGAAAAGGGAGTGTGCTTGGTACTGAATTTCAGTGACACCCTGTATCACATCCCAAATTGTCTTAGTGCTTGCTGTTGTTTAAAACCTAAATTAATACAAACGCTTTCCTCCCTTCACTTTCCCAATTAAATGTACACAAAACCTTGTAGATTCCCCACTTATTCTAGTGCAAACAGTGTCTTTTATTTCTGTATTCAAACAGAAGACTGCCACAAGCATTTTTCCCCACAAAAATATAGTGATTTCCTTGTTAATTAATATTAATCTTTATTAATTATGGGGGGGTACAGCAAACAGAAATGAGATTTTGGTATCAAAATCTCTTCCTTCCAGCAGTCTCTCTCAGCCCAAATTAACACCCTGAGAGACAAAGGATCTCAAATCAATCTTTGTTTGCCTAAACTCCCACTGACCAGGAACCTTCTCATTAATTCCTGATAGGTTTGTGGGGATCCCTTCAGCTCCAAGCCTGAGCAATGATGACCAATTTGCTGCTTCAAGTTTTAATTCTTAATTCTATTACTGCTGCTTGCTGGAAAAATAACTGGGAAGGCAGTTTGCTGAGCACCCTGAAGGAAGCAGCAGGAGCAGGAACACTTGGGTACACTCACCTGATCTGTGGCACCTACACAGCTCAGCTACCCCCCTGTTCCAAGGCAGCAGAGGAAAAGCAGGAATACTCACACAACTCACTGAGTTACTCATGCAGGACTGGCTTGGACAAGCCAAGGGCCAGCCCTGCTGGAGATGTGTTCCTCTACTGCCCTGTACTGTGTAAGGTCCTGCAAACCCACAAAGGCAAACTCCTGCCATTTTACAGACTCTACACAGGAACATGAAGGCAGGTAAGAAGAGATACCTGTAGCCTGGGCTTTATCCAAGAGATGTGGTGCAGTCTGTGGAATCTCAACACTTCTCCCTCTGTTTCACAGACCCTTCAAGCTGAGGCTGCTTGAAACATCAAGGCTGTTGCTATTTCAGTGGCTCGTGGTCACCACCTCTCCAGAGCCCAGTGCTGGAAGTTACTGCCTCTGGCACACCCTGTGGGACCTCCTCATTCAAGTGATGGCAGTTGGAGCCCTGACCAGACAATGAGGCTGGAATATTTTAACTGAGAGGACATAAATTCTTCTGTCCTAAACCAGACAACTTTGCAAGAAAACACACGAGAAATGCTCCTGAAGCTGCTCTGCCACCACACATTGTGAGGCATCCTCGAGCACCAGGGGAGAGGTAACAGCTTCACCCAGCACAGCTATTTCTGTAGCAAGGAGCTGAACACAGCTGGAGTGTTTTGGCTGACTACAAGAATATTTTATGCCTTAGCCCTCCACTCACTTTGGTTTGAGTTCAACAAGAACTCCTTGCCATCCATGGGACACCACATGCATGTCTACACAAGTAGATCCACTGCACAGCCAAGCCACACACTGAATTCTAACAGCAGTTGCCAGCCCAGAGCTCAAACAGACAGTTCCCATTCCCCCAACCTTCCCATAAATTTTTAAATTTAAAATAATAGACCCTGTTCTCATTTGCACAAACCATTCCTTATAGCGCCAGCTATGGAAATTGTATTTTCACCCACTATTTCTCCCTTGAACAGCCCTTGTGGAAGGAACAGACCTTTCTTTGAATAAAACTATTTCCTTTTAAAAAAAGCACAGTGTGCAGACACATAAATATGTTCTCAAGAACTAGGACATTCTTTATCGTAACAGCCAGAGGCCTTGCTCTTTTGATCTGTCACACTCTGGGCCTTTCCTCCAGTACTCTCGTGCTATTTAATCTCTCCAAGTGGATAACGGCCATGGTTTATGTCTCCTCTTCCTACCCCCCTGTCTCTTTTTTTATCAGAAAAACAAAAGCCAGTCCCTTGACTCCCCACCATTCTTCTTTCCCAGATTAAGCCATTCCTACACGAGCAAGTTATTTGGCACCACAAGGAACAGATCAAAAGATGAAAGCATTTGGTACGTGTACACCACATGTAGTTGGCCTGAGGGGGTATGACTTAAGGTTAGATTTTAGTCTGGTCCTCCAGACTAGGGGGGGTATGGTTCAAAGCTGGCCCATTTTTGGTTTGGATCCTTGTGTTCCCATTGGAAGGGATGGAGCATCAGTGTTGCACAACTGGAGCAGAGCTCCTGGACCACTTTTCTCCAAAAGGAATCCAGTTAGCACAAACCCAAAGCACTGTGCAGCAAACCCAAGGTGCTGGGTGGGGACCGTGCGGAGATTCGCTGACTGTGAAAACCACATCATTGCTCTCAAGCAAAACACTCAGGTAGACAAAGCCAAAAATGCCAGTTTTCTAAATGCCCAAACAAGTCCACTCGAAAATTGCTAAGTCTGAAACATGTTTAGAGAGCTTTTTTTACCTCATACTTAACTTCACCTGGACTTCAAGAGATCAGGGATCCAGCAAATTTCAGTCTGAAGTGGAAAGGGGAGCTTATTTCCTAGAAATTATCCCCTCTGCTAAGGCACGAACACTTTGCTCTCTGTTCTGCCTACAAAGAGTATTCTTTCCAGTACTCCCACTCCAAAAACAACCTCTCAATATGGTCAACAATACCAAACAGAAGCTGTCTCTGTAAAGGGCGACAAGCAAGCCATGTGCTCGAGCAAGCCTGCACTGCAGTGCTGAGAACATAAAGGGTGTGCTGGGATCACTTCTCAGGACTGAGTGGAACTGGTCTCTCCAGTTGCCAGCTACAGCCCCAGCCAGGGAAATTATTTTCATTTCACCTCCCAGTGAGAATCTGCACTTTTCACAAGAAACCTGTGTTTGCTGTGAGATGTGGCAGGTGCACCAAGAGCCCCTTTGGTCCTCAGCTACAGCAGCACTTGTTGTACAGGTCACCACTTGTTCACGTGGAGCCAAGACACAGCTCCTTCCCTTGACACTGTCAGCTGGAATTGCTGTTTCCAGACCCTACAGATGACAGTTTTTAAGCTTTCTTACACGAACAGAATTTTGTCTCAAAACCTGACGTTTCTGCAAGAATGAGAACAAAAGTAAAGGAAAACCCCAAGCTGTTTCTGCTAGCTTCTGTATCTTGAAACACATTTTCTCTGACCTGTGCTTAGTCTAAACAAAATAGGAATGCTGGTGAATATCCACTGAGCCAGAAAACACATGGAAACATGGCGAAAAACAAACTACAGACCCATTCACAGCTGGTGTAAGTGTCTAGTTCAGCTTAAGTCAATGGAGATGCTCTACTTCACCTCAGCTCAGCAGCTGGTCCCTTACGCAGAAATAGTCAAACAATATGAAACACAACACAGATGAGGAGGAAACAGTACTTCCCAGCAATCAGTAAGATAAGCAAGAGGAGACAAATAAATCAAAACATGGTTGTTAGAAAAGGTAACAGAGGTTCTCCTGGGACACTGCAGGGTCAGGTGGGGCTGGGAAGGTACAGCCACTGCAGGTCCCTAATAGAGCATATTTTTACAGCCCAGGCAGAGAAGGTGCAAGTGCAGGAGATTAAATGGGGCTCCTCCCCAAGCACAGACAGCTTGGAATTGAAAGCTTGGGGTGCTACATGCAGCAACTAAATCCCATGAGCATAGACCCTTCAGGAAGGTGACTTTGGACAAAATTTAGAGAAAACACTGCAAGCCTGGTTGCAGCCACCCCGGGCCAAGTGTCAGTACTGACCTGGGCAATGGGGAAGAGGAATAGGCACTGAATTCTGCTGTGACAAGACATTCTCCTTCCCTCAGCCTGGTGTAAGGCAGAGGAGTCAGCACCCAGATGCTTCCAGCATCCTGAGTCACTTGTGGAGCAGCTGCATTTTCCTCACCCGCAGTCATCCCCAGATCTGCCGACAGCCCACGGAGGTTTCCTCCCCGTATTTCCTCCCCCACACACAGCTCCTCTCCCTCTGGACCTCAGTCCAGGATTGGATTCCCAAAACATGTTCTCATGCAAGAACAGAGCCCAGGCACCCACCAACCACAACTGCTTCATCTCACTGATGTGCAGTTTAAGTATAATTTTGCAGAGTGGCTACTCTCAGCCTCAACTTGAGAGGAGTTTGCTCTGCAGCAAGGACGCGGCTCCAAGAGCTGAGTCGACACTGCCTTCCCAAATACTCCTGCACCAGAAGCCCTGCACTGCAGGGAAGCAGCATTACCTCCCAGAGGAAAATCCCTGTGAGATCCACAGCTGCCCAGAGCCCTCCGTCGGCCGAGACCAAAATATTCAGCATTCATACAGAGAGGCTTCTGCAGGGCTGATTTCAGGCCAAAAGGGACAGATTTCCTGTTTTCCGCTCCTCTGCAGGACGGTGCGGGGGTGGGGGGGGGTCCTTCACCCCAGGTTTGAAAGCAAACCTAGGATTTATCCTCCTGGCTGGGGGGCATTTAATTTAGGCACAATAGAGAAGCAATCTCGTCCAAATCAGAATTAAGCTCCAGAAAGGAGGGGGCCATTTGCAGTCATATCACTCTGAATGCGATATGTGCAACTGCAAGGACTGCTTTGTCTAAGTCCCTTGGCCTTAGGCCACGGTGCTGGCAATACCACTAGCTAGAGGAAGAGCTGGTGCGTGAGGATAATGGCAGAAGACAGGGAGGGAAGAGAGAGCCCATTTTGGATTCAGAGGAGGACGTTCTTTCATTGAAAAGATTCTGGGGGTGTTGAGGATGATCCGAACTCAGAAGAGAGGACAACTTAGACAAGAATAGTTCCAGCATGACAGCAAACTGCTGCTAACTTGCCGATACAAGGGGAAAAGGAGGGTGGGAGAGAAGGGGAAGATAAAACTGCATGAAAGAATGCAAAGCCCTGATCGCAGCCGGAGCGTTGGAAAGCACAGACACGGCAGCGAGAGGGCTGGAGACAGAAACTTCACCGCTCGGCTCGCATTATGCGCGGCATGTCTGAGCCGGGATTTTGCAGTCCCTGCTCGCAGAGCAGCCAGACTCGGATCCCCCCCACTGCATGACCTAATCCCCACCCCTCACCCACCATCGCAAAATACCACCTTTGTTTTCCCTGCAATTTTACGGCTGTTCCGGAGAGCAAGGCACAGGTTCTCGTGGGAGCCGACAGGAGAACGGTTTCCCTTGCTGGGCTTTGTTTTGTTTCTCTTTTTTTTTTTTTTTCCCCTCCGGTGACACTTCTGCTTTTTGTCAAGAATCCTCGGCACATCCCCTGCTCCCCGACCCCCCTGCAGAGCGGCACTCGGGCCCCACGGAGCTCCCCACACACGACCCCGGCACCCCGAACCTTTGCACCCTCGCAGCCCCACCGAGCTCAGCTCCACGCAGGATCGAGGTGGCACAGCCACCTCGGCTCATCCACCAGCTGGTGACGATTCCTTGCAGTAAAATATGATTGTTGCTCTCCTGGTAGCTAGAATAGAGATGCATCCCGGAGAACCCTTTCGCTCCTCAGCCTCCCAGGATTACAGCCACTAACGGTGCTGTAAAAATCACCCAGGCACATTTCCTTCCCTCCTAAACCCAACTCCAAAACTTTTTCTCAGGGAAAAAAAAAAAATCAGCCTGATTTGTGGCTGTCTGATGCCAATCCTGACGGCTGGGCTGCGGGGATGGGAGACAGGAATACGATTTTTTTTAAGTCAGAACCAACTTCTCCATTTTGGTGCTGTTTAATCGGAGCCGACGCGCACAGATTAGCGAGATCCCCTCCAAATATCCCACAGCGAAGCAATTGCTGCTGCGGCTTTGTTCAGGCTGCACCGACTCCACACACGGAGACCCGAAGCACAGCAGCACCGCAGCACCGGCAAAACCCCGGCGGCTGCTGATGCCTTCGGAAATCGGGAAGAGAAAAACGGGGGAACGTA
>VZRX01009256.1:0-42150 GCA_013398075.1 Notiomystis cincta | reverse complement strand
TTGATTCCTCGTCTCCCCCCGCCAATCTCGATGGAAAATACCTGTTGATAATTTTAAAATTAAAGGTTTTTTTATTTTTTACCTCCCACCCCCCCTAGATGCCGCCAAGAAAAACCTGCCTTTTTTTTTTTTTCCAAACCGCTAGTTCGCTTGAAGGTGGAAGGTTAATGTGGATTGCAGCTTCTGAGGACTAAAAAAATATTAATCTCATTGACAATTGGCACATTTTCTGCTCGTAAGCAGCAGTAAAACTTCCACACCAAAATTTAAAAAAATAATCAGGTTAAATGATGAATCCTTCCAGCATGCATCTGCCCTCAGAATTCATCCTTTTCATTACAAGATATTCAGGTTTGCTCCTTCTGTCAATTAATATCGAATACACTCAAAAATTGTCAAATTACTCCAGATTTAATCCAACAAAACTGCTTGGAACCTGGACAATCTCTCCTTAGGTGCACAGCTCAGCCTGAGACTCGCCAGACCAGACCCCCACGTATATTTTAGCAGCAGCCACCCTGAGATCTGGTAGTTTTATTGCATGTGCTACTTAATGTCTGTCCATGGCTTTGTACTGCTCTTAACGCCGGTGACAGCGAACACGGAGAGCCTGATCTGCTCTTTGGAAGTCAGGGGCACGTCCCTGGTAAGCGAGGCTGATTCAGGCCCAGAGTGGACGGCCCTGCAGAGGGAAGCAGGTAACACCTCCATGGCAGAGACACGGAAACAGTCACAGAGCAATCAGATTATTTCCTCTGCATAAAGGAGAATTGAGGGAGAACGGGAGCAGCCTTTGAGCCCCCAGCTCACGCCCTAGTGACTGCACGCTGCTTGAAAGAAACATCTGAGAATTCTGACTGGTACCAGATGAAACAGGGTCGTATTTCATCTCCAGACCAAGCGCTGGACTCCAGCCATCCTGGCGAATTCCAGAGTGGCACTGACCATCCTTACAACTGATCCATGCTCCGGTCTGTTAGAGAGGGGTCCTGAGAGCCCCAGGCGCAGAATTACAAACCCAGTGACAGTATTTTCACACTGGTGCTTGAGACTAAAACTGTGTAATTCTTCTTAAGAGTCCTGAAAGACTGCACTAGTAAACCCTCACTGCGTGAGTGAGAACTCTGCAAGCCTGAAGCTTCACTTCCAGATTTGTAAATAGCAGCCTTTCTGCTGAATCCTGGAAGGCCAGCAAAGTCCTGCACACCGCTCTGGGATTTTCCATCGTGTGGTTGTTTACAGTCACACCAAGTGAGTGCGAAATGGGAGCGTTCCGAGCTTGCCGTGTTTTTCACGGCTTTACACCAACTCTACAAAACTCTGCTCAGAGCAACACTGTGAAGAACAAGATCCCCTGTGTTTTGCTTGGGTTTTATAATGACAGCTTAAAATATACAATATTCCGAGGGAGAGGTGGAGGATATGGGAACAGTCCTGTAAAGATTATTCTTCCTTCAGCACCAGGCACTGCGAGCTTTGGGGCAAATTATGAGGGTCAGGCTTGATGAGATGGTCAGGCTTGTAGGGCAGCATTATTTATCCTATAAGTTAAACCCCAGCAGTGCCAGATGTGGCTATTTGATGTCTGCTCTGCAATTCTCTGGGCACAGGTAGCTGTGGTGGCACAAGACACAAGACCCTGGTAAAGGACAGACTTACTGCTTGGCCTCACACTGTATTTAAACTGCAACTGACTTTACTCTTGGGGTTTTTTGGCACTCACTGCAGCGTAGGAAATACCTGCGGAGTTCTTCCCATCTGCCATGTGCTATGAGGGTTCACTTCAGTTGTTCTGAACCAGGTGTGGCCACGAGAACAAAACCACCACCGTGCTTGGGCCCTGGGCT
Source organism: Notiomystis cincta (assembly GCA_013398075.1). Lineage (NCBI taxonomy): Eukaryota > Metazoa > Chordata > Aves > Passeriformes > Notiomystidae > Notiomystis > Notiomystis cincta. The sequence goes on along the minus strand of VZRX01009256.1, from coordinate 40,303 downwards.
GACTGTTCAGTGGGGTGACCACAGAGTCGAGCTCCCTTGGAGGGGCTGCCTGTGGTTTCCACTTGTTTGGTGTCCCAAGCTGGGCTGCACCGCTGGAGCTGTGCTCTGCACATGCAAACTGTGCCTCGAGTGTGGCAGCTCCAGCTCCCAGGCTGGGTGCAGTGAGCTGCAGGTCCCTGCTCTGCAGCCTGATGGCTTGGTCGTGTTCACTGGCAGCAAAAGCAGCTCTTCATCACCAAGTGGCTAAGTCACAGAGCAGGAAATACAGCAGAGCCATTTTATCACACAGGTGACATTTTCAAGCCTTGTCCACACTAAGAGGTAAGTTAAAAATAAATGTGTGAGCTGCTGTTTTCCAGCAAGGGAGGATGGACAGGAAGAGGTGTCTGTCTCTTCAGTCACTGTGAGAAGCACTAGTGATGTATTTTCCAGGTACAGCTGCCTCTTCTCAGTTGTGTCGTATCTGCAACATTGACCCTGTCCCCCTCCCCTTCCTTGGTGTTTTCTCTGTTCCCTCTCCTGGTTTGACTTCCTCACCTCTGCTCCTCCCAAACCACTGGGAATACTGAGCAGGCAGTGTTTCCACAGAGTTTGCCTCCAGCCCCTGCTTAGCCAGAGCTCTGACTGATCTGAAGGAGGTTTTCCCTTCCCAAAGCTCTGCAGGTCGGTGCCACGGCCCTGGGGCGAGGGTGTAAGGAAAACACATGCAAAGTGGGGTGTTGGAAGGTGCTGGCAGCTCTGCCACAGAGCCAGGGGCCTTGGGCCATGCTGTAAAACAAACTTGTTTGTCCCCTTTTATCTGGAAACAAAACGAAATAGTCATCACAGAGCTGTACTGTAACACTCATGGGGACCTGCAAATGAAGAGCACAAACTAGGCTTGTTCCTTATCACCTTGGGTTAAATCAACAATGAGAAGAATTAAAGATGGCACAGCAAGACCCTCTTTTTTTTTCCTGGCATGTCTTTGACGTGTGTAAAACATTAAATTTGCGCATTAATTTCAATGTAATTAATTGTTGCCAGGCTTAATGAGTTGAGTGACTTGGGGACTTCTAACTGTCCTTTACCCACCACAGAGCCCCAGGTAGCAGCAAGGGGAAAAAGGTGGGAAGTTTGTTCCTTTTCCTGGAGGGAGTTTATATTTAAATACTTATCCCCACATTTCTGGTGATCCAGCATCATACATAAAATAATCACAGATGCACCTACAAGTTTCTGAGCACCAATTTAATATTCAAGTCTCCAAACTGCTCTTGTGCTACAACTAAGACAATCAACCAAAAATGAAAAGCCTCTTTTAGGCCTAGACTGAAAATTAAGCTTTTTAAGCCTTGAGTGAAGGCAGGTTTAACCTCTGTGGAAAGGACAAGTGAGTGTCAGCTCTAACAAACAGCATTTCCAAAGATGCTTTGCAGATCTGAGTACCTTTCTCGCTGGGATTGTAATGAGCCAGCACCTCCTGGTGCAGAACCCCTCCTTCCCCAGGACACCCAGCACGGCCCTGGACCCTGGCACGGAGACAAAATTCTGCATTTTATGCTTTTTTGGCATCAATGTTGCGCCTTTCTTATCTCTTTGCTACAGCTCCTTACAGTCCTGTCTCTGTTCCCTGCAACTGCTTCCTGCTGATGCTACAAAGTTTCCCTCGTGCTTTTTTTTGTTCCCAAGAGAAAGCTGACAGCCCTTGGTGTCCCTCCTCTGTGATCTGCCTTTTTTGGCTGATATTTGCTGCTTCATCCTCACCAAAATGCACAAAACACGCCAGCTCCACGCTGCTGCCTTCTTACACCTCACAACCGCCCTGGAAGCTCTGGATTGCTCCGCTCCAGGGGACAGAGCCCCCTGAGAGTCTCTGCAGGGAGGGCTGTGACCCAGAGTGTCCAATGCAGGAGTGCTGCGGCAGCAGCCGGAGCCAGGCCCCAAGGAATCCTCTCCCTGGCCTGCATCCCCAGACAGCCTTGCAACACTGTGGGGTGGGTATAGCCTGGATGCCTATTCCCACCAGGCTTTCCCCCTTAAATCCTCCCAGACAAACTTCTTCCCAGCCTAGCCCTGCTCCCCACTTCGAGATGGTTCCTCCCAGGCCAGATGCCGTATTATCTGGAGCGACTTTCCCTCCCAGCCTTGTTTTCCTCCTACTCCTGAGTCCTTTGTCTGGCTGCCAAGCGGAGCAGCCCTGCCAGGCAGACAGCTGCTCCGCGTCGCCGCACGGGCGCTGCCCGATGGGCCGAGGAGCCGATCCCAGGCCCGTTCCATCTCCGAGGGGGACGCTCTGCCTGCGACGTGTCGCGTACCAGGAGGAGAGAAAGCAAACAGCACCTGTAAAGCTGTCGGCAGGGACTGGGAAGGTTTAAGATAGAGAGGCCTCGGTGGTGCTCTGGGTTTACCTCTGAGACGGTGTGAGTAGAGAGCCTGCGCTCTCCTGCTCTGGCTGGAGGTCTCCCTGGAGGACCTCGGAGAAGGAATGAGAAGTTTCCAAGCCCTCAGCCACAAAAGCACAGGCCTGGAATCTCTCTAATGAGAGTTTTCCTCTTTGCAGTTTGCCAGGCAAACAAGCACCAGGCACCAATATCAAAACCAGCCCAGATTCCAATGAAAACCAGCATAGAAATATTAGAGTAGNAGGAGAGGAGAGGAGAGGAGAGGAGAGCTCACCCTGCCCTGCTGGGCATGGGGCACAGGCAGCCAGACTGACAGTGGGGCTGGGGCCAAGGGGCTCCTCCTTTACTGTTGCTTGCAGGGATGGAATAACACGTTATCCCCACATTACAGGGCTTCTCTGCATCATCTTTCCAGACAAACGAGTGCTCCACCCTGCCCGATTCCTTCAATTTGCCTGGAAGGACTCTCCCTTCTTGCCCTGTGGGCTGGACTCCCGTTTCCCTCCCACTCCTGAGCCCTTGAAGGCTGTGCCAAGGAGTGAGCTGGCACTGCTGGGCTGCGGCACGGCCCTGCCTCTGCCTCCCTCCCCGCGCGGCTGTGGGCCCGGGGCAGGGAATACCCCACCCTTTGGCTGGGGCAGAGGAGGCTCCGAGACTTGCTTTCATCCCAGCCCTGTCTGGGAAAGCTCCTGAACCTGCTCTGCGTCTGGGAGCGCGGGAATCCACAGCAGCAAAGTGGAATGTCGGCTTGCCTGAAGTGATTCCTTCCAGGCTGGAAGGAACACCCTGAGTCCAGGTGAAATAATCATCCACGTGGCACCTGCGAGAGCTGCAGGTTTGAAGGGACACGCTGGGGTTAAGCCCCACAGAAAACCTTCTGAGTGTCACCTGACCAGCGTCATAAGCCTGAAATGAATAATCAGAAGCACAAACACCTCTGTCCCTCAGAACCTCCCTGTAACACCAACTGTGGAGCCTGATGGGAGCATCCCTAATTGTTTTGTTACTGGTCATTTGAGCAAAGGAAGTGGAGGAGAGTGGAAGCAAAGCCCAGGGCTGGAAAATGGAAATGACTGTGAGGAAAGGAATGTGGAGCTTCACAACAGCTCAGAGTTGGCGGGGAGAGAAGAGCAGGGCGAGGGGGGAAGGAGGAAAAGCAGGAGGTAAATCACGGTGACAGCACAGTGCAGTGTGTGGCACGGCGGCCCCTCGGTGTCTCTGTCGGTGCCATACAGCCCTCGGCTGGCACTGCTGGGCACGGCACTGCCTTCCCTCACCAGCCCAGAGCCCGGACACAGCTTCTGCCAGGCTGGGTCTGCCACGTCTGCTGAGCTCCTGCCCCTGGCCACTGCTCAGAGCAGGAGGGAGAGCCCTGAAATCCCTCGCCAAGCTGGTGTCTGTCCATGAGGATCAGTGTGAAGCCTCTGTGCCCAGCCCTGTGAGAGTCTTGTGGTGCCAATTCGCTCTCCCAGCGGAGGCAGTGGGACAGGGTGATGCTAAACATGAAGTGTTTTTAGAGACCCCAACGGTCAAACTCTGCCTAAACATCTACTTGAAGAGTGCCAGCAGCCTCCTGCCCTGGCACACTGCCTACAAACCCCTTCTTCTCCCTAAGAAACAAAAAGGGGAGGCCATGTGGTCCCCCCAGATCTCTTGGAGTGGACACTGTGGGGCCTCCCCACGGAGCCGTGGGCCAGGCAGCTGCCCCGGCAGATGCTGCAGCCTGGCAGCCACCTGGCTGTCCCCCCGTGCTCCGTGTGCACAGACGGGGAAGGGCAATCCCGGATGTGAAGGATTTACAGCCCTGGCAGACGCTGGTGACTGGCGAGAGCTCGGTCGGGAATTTCAATAGTGCAGTGCGAGGCCGAGCCTGGCCAGCGATCGAACACCGCGGCGGGGACGAGCCCCAGGCAGAGCCCGAGGCGCTGAGGCGCGGCCCCAGAGGGGCTGCAGGAGGCCAGGCCGGGCTGCGGCATCCTCTCCTGGAGCTCGTGGGCCTGGGATGGGCTTTTCTCCTGACACAGGGAGTGAGGAAACCGGTGCTTTCCTCAAGGCCACCCTGGGAAGCAGCAAAGGGCCAGTGGGACGCGGGTGGCTCAGCGGCCGGAGCTGGGGAGCAGAACCGGGGAGCTCCTCACTCAAGCAGGCAGGAGCTGTCTCCAGGCAGGTCCCGATCCTGCACGGAGCAGCACTGCCCTACCCCAAAGCACAAGGCTCCCACACGGAGAGGAAACGCTGGGAACTGCGCAGGCCAGCTGAGATCTTCAGTGTTCCACTGCTCCCTCCACGTTTGTGTTCCCTCCAAGGAGTTACCCACGAGGGATTAAATCACTTGCACCCTGGTTTATGATTTAGCTCTGGCTAAGCTGATGCAGAGCTCTGCTTCATGCCCTGCAATTCAGTGTGCATTTAGCAGGCAAAGTTGGTTCTTCCACTTCATAAATGTAGAAGGAACAAACCAGACCTGGACTTCCAAAGGAAGAAGCCATCAGCTCTCGAGCTGCCTCGCTGGCATTTTTAAGGTGTATTATTTACATGCTGGAAAGGAGCCAACCAAAACCTCTCTTAAGAAATTTCTCTCTTGCTTACAGAACAAAGTCTACTGCTTTGTGAAAATGAATAATTAAATTCTGAGGTTTGGGCATCTTCATTTATTGCTGAGATCTTGGCATCATCACTTTTCCATATTTGGGGAAAAGGAGAATAAAAGTCAATGTTAAATGAGGTACAAAACTAAGATTAGTCTGTTTACCCCAGACTAACTCTTTGGATAAAAGAAAACTATTTTCATACTTTGCATAAAATATGCATAAAATATGAAGTAGATACTTTCCAATCTTGCTGGAGTTTTTATAAACCCTCCTCTCTTTTTTAAGCCCATCACAATTAGCACTTTGAGAGTGTTGTGAATCTGCTCTTAACTACCAATAAAAACAGTTTAATTAACCAGTGACATTAACCAGGTTAAGTGTCAGGATTGAAGTGGATTGAAAGAAAAGCTGTTTGGATCTCTAGAACGTGACTTTTGCTAGTCTGAGGGATGCTAAAATGGTGTGACAATGAGTGTGTTTAGTGGATGGAGATGTGCTGCTGAAAGGCATTCCAGCATCTCTGTGGGCAAGTTCCAGCATAGAAAATTAAAAGAAGGGGGGAAAAAAATAAATCCCAAAGTAGCAATCAGTTCCATTTATTTACAGTTTTTTACCAAAAAAGAAAGAACTGAGTACAGAGTCCATCATTTCAGTTTGTCATTTTTAGGGGGTATAAATCTTCCCAAAAACTGCTGATATTTTACTGCCAGGCACTGCAAGTCCTGCTGCTCTGGGCACATTTGGCAGCGGTGGCGAACGTGGGACCCAGCACAAGCCCTGCTGCAGGATGGAGCCTTTGAGCCTGGCAAAGGCTCCCAGTAGGGCAGGCAATAAAAGCAGATTCCCAGGGAGTTACTGCAGGGTTGGGGTACAGGGAAGGCACCGAGGCAGAGAACACCCACCTCCAATGAAACTCAATATGTCAAGGGCTGAAAAATAAACCAAATTCCTTGGCAAATAAAACGCGATTCTGTGCCTGCGAGGAAGCTGGCATTTTCCTGGTTATCTTCTTCTCCAAGCCAGGAAGGAGAGACATAAATATGTATGGCAGCAGAAATGGCAGCAGAAATGTCTCTTCATTCTTCCCAGTGCAAATCAAGTGCAGGAAAACTACTCCTCCACAGAGGCCCCTCTCACTGAAGTGATGCCCTAAGCACAGCCAAGTTCAGAGACACCAACCAGACCCAGCTCTTACAAAATAAAACTTAACACACGTTGGTTCAGGTATTAGCACTGCAGGACATCGCTTAAATCTGAATAGATTTCTGGTTTTTGGTTCAGCTGCCTGTTTTCAGAGCACCAAATGCTTTACTTTGAGCTTCCACACAGACATCTCAGCATCCTTCACACACAGGGTGCCAGGTTCACAGAATCCTGGATATTGATTCAGGACACAGCAGGCAAAAAATGTCTTACACGAGCTCTGGCCTCAGTTTAACCCTGTCCAGTTCCTATTCTTCAATATTAGTGGTGCCTCAAACTTCTTTCATTCAAAAATTATTTTTGGCCAATAAAGAAATAGCAAAGCACATCAGAACCAGGAAGTTCTTGCCAGGTTTTTACATCTCACTCTCTTCAGCACAAGCTTTTAGGGGCAACCTGCCTGCAACTGGGGCTGAGAAACAGCACCTGACAGCCTTTTCTCCTTAAAAAGAGAGTCGCTGCTTTTCAAACTCCCTCTACAACCTAAGCGGCACCTGGGGCGGGCGCTGCTCCCAGGGAAGCGGCAGCGCCGAGGTTTCCCAGCCCGGGCTGCGGTGGCTCCTTTGTTGCTGCTGCCAGCCCGGCCCCGACCCGGCAGCTGCTGCCCCCTCTGCCCTCCACATTCCCCGTTTAAGGCTCGCGGTGAGCACAGAAACTCCCAGAAGTATTTTGTTGCTATTTGCAGCTGCACACTTCTCGCCCTGACTCCGGTCAAGAGACCTGGCAAACCACTTCATTCAGGGAACAAGTGCACGGACACTCCTTCCCTGCAGCCGGGGCAGCCAAACCCACAGGGAAGCTGCTGGAAGTCGAGGGCTAAGTGAGAGACAAACGATTAATGGGATTTCTTATTCAGCTCCAACTTTGATATAAATATATTATTTTTACCTGGCAATTAAAAATCTGCACGATTTTTTTCCCAAGGTAAGAAAGTCCCCGTTACCTTAATTTTGCACATTTAGACGTGACAGGAAGCTCCAAATTTTCCCAGGAAATGTGCTACAACAGACACATCTCTTTAACTCTCACTCACTGCCATTCTAGAGCACTTTTAAGACAGTTGACATTTAATATAAAAGCAGTAATATACTTTGATATGTTAGCACTCAATTCTAGAACTCTGAGTTTTGGAGCTCACTGAATGCATGGCTGGAGATACCAATAAGTGGAAGAAAATAGAAATGTTTCTAAGATTAAAGCTCAAGTTCTGAAATACTGAAAAGACTGAAGGAAACAATCTGCATGAAAAATCAAATATTTGTTTCTGTGATACAGGCACTGAGGAGTGAACATGCATCACTGAAAGGCATTGGGTCCTTTTCTCTCAAGGGAATGCATTTTACACTAAAAATACAGAATAAACCCACAGAGCATCACAAGGATCATGGGAGACAGACAACAGAGTTTGGGGAAAAATGATGACAACACATAACCTCTACAATGTACACACACACCCTGGAAGGTTTATATATGCTCTATATATATTTCAAAGTACACACAAGCTGCCCATGTGGCAGGTTGAGAAAATAGGAATACATCTTGGGAAGGTCATGAAGGAAAAAAAAACCCCACAGAGGAAAACAAGAGTTATTTACATTCAATAATTCAGTAGCCTTTAACACCTCTATATACAAACAGGCTCTGTATATGTACAGACTGCACTGGGAGCCGAGGGAAGTTACTCCAAACACAAAAGAAAAATACAAAACCCCTTGATAATTCACTTGAACAAGCGTTTACAGGTTGCAGAGATTTCTCAATTTACAAAGAAAATACTACACATGGAACAGAGAACTCGCATCTTTGGGGAACTTTTAAGTCCTTACAAGAGGTGGGGGTTCCCAATGAACCACACAGCCACTGGAAAAAGTGGAATATTTGCTGTGCAAGGATACTTTTAAGGGGTTATAATTGCATTTATCATGCCAGACATATCTTAATTATGAAACCAGTTAACAGGTCATAATTTAGTTGCTGTCAAGGGACAGTTGGAAAAGAAAACCCAACATTTGGGTTTTCAGTTCCCAAATCAACTCGAAGATGCACCTTTCCCCTTCTGCAGCACAATTGCACAATGCACATGGTACAGAAGTTGCTGCCATTTTCCACGTGGCAGTGCCCCTGTTACCAGAGCCCTCTGTCCTTTATAGGTTTTATACCCATTTCAGATGTACAAAGCATTTGTATTTCATTTTGTACAAAGCAGATCAATACCCCACAAGCAGGAAAATAGAGAGACCACCCTGGCCTGGCCATTTTTGATGTAACAATTGGTCTCTCTCTCCTCCCCAGGAGGATGTTTGTCTCACAGGCAGTGCTGCAAGGGGACACCACTCACTGTCCTTACCCCAGCCAGGGTTATTTATATTTCTTTTCTCCCCAAGCTTTATCAGCAGCTCATGCAGGGAACAAACACCAAAATCCACACCCCAAGCAGCGAGTAGGAATTTTCAAGAGAGAAAACGTTGCTGTGGCTTGAAGGCTGTTTTCTTTTGTTTGGATTAACCTTCAAGGTGCTACAAGAGTCCAGAGCCGTGGCTGCAGCTGTGTTAGTAACTGGGTGCCAAAGCCAAGGCAGTGATGGTGCAAGGAGCAGGAAGCAGGCAAGGAAGAGCAAGTAGAGGAATGGATTTCTGTGACAGGAACAGTTCCTATGGATCTCAGAAGTACTGTCAGCTTTTTTCCCCTCCAGGGGACACAAGTCCATGGGAAGTTTAAAAGGTTGAAGCATAAGTACAGGGAATATCAGATTTGCTCATCCCAACAATCCAAGTGAGCACACCAGGCTGAGAAGAGCACTTAGGAACTGAGTGTATTTAAATCATTATTTAAAAAACCTATTTAAAAATCACTAATTGTGCATCTAACCACTTCCAGAACTATTTTAGTGAGGATCAAGACCTGAAATGTTATGTCACCATCTCAGAAGTCTCTACAGCAAGTAACAGTGAAGCAGCAGAGACAGGGCAGTCCTCACAGAGCCTGCTGTTACTAGCAGTTTGGGTGGCTGCTGCAGCAATAATCTGTCACTACTCCTCAAATCCCACCCTGCTCCTGGAGTGGGTGCAAATGCATCCCCTGGTGGTACAGAAGCCAGGAACAGCCTCCCCCAGACCCTGTGCTCCAGGGTTTGCCAGTGCTGTGACAGCCCTGGGGCTCCCTTCCCTTGCTCCCAGCAGACTGAGGAGCCCCAAGCCCGAGCCTGCACTCCACTCCAGCTGTTTACAGAGGTGCAGCAGCACACGGGCAGCACAGGATTTATTCCACACCTGCAGCTCCAGTTAGTCCCAAGCACAAGGGATTCTTCCCTCCCAACCAGTTCAGGCTGGGGGCTGAGGGAAGTGGGCAAACTTCCTTCCCTGCCAAGCAGGGGCACTGGGAGCATTAATGGACCCTCAGGAGCAGCAATTCCATAGGGGAACCTCTCCAGCCTCCAGCTGTGGAACTTCAGTCCCGCTCCTTCTCCCCTTGAGTGGCTCACCGAGTGCTTCAGAGGTGCCACACCTGCACCAGTCCTGCTCTGGCTGCTGAGCCTTCCTTAAACACACAGGGAGGTTTAAACAGAGTTTAGTTCCTGCCTCAGTAGCGAGTTCAGCCGAGATTGGGGCTGCAAGACAGAAGCCAGGTTAGAGCAGCCTGGAACATGCCAAGTCCTGTCTAATTCCAATTGTACAGACTTGTTAGTTTTTTTGGAATATGGTGATTGCCTAAACAAGACTCCACTTCTTGTTAGTACAATAACTTTTATTTGACATCTACAAGATCATTATCTTGTAGTTTTTTGGACAGGTTTATACAATCTCAATTTTTCAATAGTGCAACCTGTGCAAGCAAGAAATGACAAACATTGTCCTTCACTTTCTTATAAACATCTACTATTATAGGCAAAACAAAACTTACCCATATTATAGATAAGTGACTATTCACATTTGTACATTACAATTTCTTTTAAACAGCTCCAGATAAACTCTACAATGTCTTACAACATATTAAACAGTATTCAAGTTACTGGGTAACAGAAACAGCACATACAGCGGAACCCTCAAGTGTTTCCCATTCTCTAATTTACAGCTCAAGTAAGGTTTCATCTTACAAGTGACAAATTAAATTACGTTAATGAAGTAAAAAATATAAGATTGTATGCGAGATGGAAGTGAATTTGCACTTAAGTTTCCATAACCACCTCAGATTAAGGAAATGCTTCAATTTAAGGAAAACAGGCATCCAGCCATCTTTGCAGTACACATTAGGAATACCATTAATACATTAAAAATGAACTAATTTTAATTTAAGATGTTTATCACAAAAAGAACATGTTGTAGACTCAAATATATAACTCCCAGGAGAGAACCAGAAAAAATGCAACACCTGGGTATAAACACTATAAAAATGCAATAACCAATGCTGTACAACTAAGATTGTGTTTCTCTCTGAATTCCTGTCTCGTGTGTTTATCCTGTCCATGCCCGTTTCCAAAGACATGCACTGTCAAACAGAAACTGGGAAGGAACCTGAATGCATGATGTGCAACCTCTAGGTTTCATGCTTTTATAAACTCAAATTGAAGAGAAAAACCCAATATATATTTTCTATATATATACTCAATACATGCATTCGAGATCTCCCACAGCAATGGCATCGATGCACTGCGTTAAACCCTGAGCACTGTATGACAAGATAAAAATAAAGCCTGCTTGGGGATTTTCAAGCATTTTCAAACAAATTGTGGTTTGTAGCTTAAAAGGCCAAAAGTAAAAGCAAACAGGAAGCACTACAGAGAGCATAAGGAAAGACAGATGCACCACCATAAACAACTGCTGGCTTTCAGTTCTACCAACCTTTTAAGATCTCTTTATTCCCAAAGTATTTGAGAGCACACAACTGAACTGAAAAAGTTATATTTCTTTGGAATCTGTCCCTGATTTTTATGCAAGTGATATGCTTTTACAGCCTTTTCCTCAAACACCAAAGTCAACACCTGTAGCTTGTCCTCTCATGCGTTGTTGAGGTTGGTGATGCTCTGGGGGTGGTGCTGCTGCCAGATCTGCTGCTGCTGCACTGCGAGCTGCTGCGACTGGTCGGACGTCGACAGGAGGTTCACGAGGGGTGACACACAATTTGCAGGAATGATCAAACCTGGGAACAGCAACACATCAATGCTTTCACAAAAACGCCATCACTTGTGGTCATTAAGACCTCAGGCTGATGATTCCACCCTTTAATTTTCAACAATGACTGTTCTGATGTCAGGTCTAATCAGCACAGCCACCAGTCCTGCTCACTCCTCAGTCCTTCACATCCTTTAGGGTGTGAAGCAGGAGAAAGAAGTTCCCATTTTGCCTGACAATAAACTATATTCTCATGTTACCTGCTGTCACAAGAAGTCACCTATTTTTGCTTTTCTAGTGTCACAGAAGTTATATCACCACAGAAGTTTAAAAAAAATCTACTTCCAACATCCTAGGAAATTGGTGCTAGAGGAGGAGCTGCCATGACATTGGCACATGCACAGGAAGTCCACATTTAAGAAAACATCTGGAGAGTTTGGCTTCTGAGGTTTGTGTTTTCAGGGCTTCACTATGAGGTTTAGTGAAGAGAACCATCCTGAAATCATTCTGCACACTTTCAGAAGCTCAGAAACCATGAAAACAATTATTTCAAAGGCCAACTATTCATCACCAGAAGTGGTGAAACAAGTGGAGCCATTATGATGTCAAGGTAGCTTGGCTGGAGCAGGCTGTGCATGATGTTTTCACTGCAATAAATCCAAAGAACTGAGATTAAGTTTTCCAAAGCCTGGCTGAAAAGGAAAGCTGCCTCACCAGTGTTTGCACTGTATTGCATTGAGGAAGATTCCTACAGCTGCACTTCTGCCCCTCCACAGCAGACAAAGCCTTTTTTAAGCACCTTTACCTGAACTCAGCTCCGTGGTGGCAGCACAGAGGCCCTGACCCCTTGCAGGCAGGCCCTGCCCCAGGGAGCAGCAGAGCAGCAGCCCAAGCCCTACCTACGATCCTCTGCCCGTCCTCTGTCCGCAGGCGAACGATTTGCATTTTGACGTTGGTGCCGCTGACCGAGGCCAGGACTCCTTCCACCTTTGTCCACACGCTCAGCACGGAGCCACACAGCACGTAGTAGGTCCTGCAGCGCAGCCCCACCTCACAGACCAGCCCCAGGCCTGCCTTCTTGCAGTTGCCTCTCCTGCAGACAAAGAGAAAAGCTTTCAAAACCATTCTGCAAATGGAAGTATCTGATTTTGTTAAAAATGAGACCTGTGGCTGTTGAACAGGCTGCACACACACTAAGGGGAGGAGACTTTGGCCACAGGTAATGGTAAAGCTTTGGGAAGGATTGGCCTAGTTTAGCCCATGTCTACAAAAAGCACAGACAGAGCTTTGAGTCAAAGATACCATCATTTAGGTCACCTGAGAGCTGGAGTGTGTTACAGGACACTGGTATCTGATATGGGTATTTCAGAAGCTCCAGTATTAATCTGAAACTTCTAGCAATTATGCAGTTCCTCAGGAATTCAGCCATCAGCTGAGTTCAGACACACAGGAGGCAGCAGAGGAACAGCTGTTTCTGACATCCATCTCATCCCTAAACATCTCCCCCACAATAACATTTGAACTATCAGGCTACAGTAACACAACAGAATAAGACACTTCAAGCACAAGCTACTCCTGAGTCACTGTGCTTCAAACTGAGTAATTTATACATCACTATTCATCTCCTGCATTGGGACTTTAGGGCAAGTGCAAAGCTCCATGTTTTCACTCAGCTGGGTCATTTGAGCAAGAAACACAAGACTTTGCAGGAGTGACAGAAGACCAGAAGCAGTGAAAAAGCAGCCCAAGAGAAACAGCTCCAATTAAAGCACCACAAACACTGACCAGTAGGCGTGGGTGCAGGTGTCTGCAGAGGAGTTGTACTGCTCCAGCCAGTGTGGCAGGGCATCCTCAGAAGGTACCTGGAAGAGGCATCCAAAGTGGGAATAAAGCAAAACACATCAGAACTTACACAGAGCAAAACCAATTTGGTCACTATCACGAGAAAGGAGGGAGCACCAACATCGTGATGGTGTAGAGAGGTACAGCATCCTACATTATAATAATTTCAAATTATCCATCTCAAAGCATGAGCAAAATGCTTAAACACAGCAGGACCTCAGAGCTCTTTCAATAATCCATCTGATCTGAGTTTTCTCAAGCTCTTACAAATTCAACACTTGCTAGATCCTAAGGAACATCATTTTTTATTACCACACCACAGGTAATTTATATTCAGAAAGAAGTTCAGAAATGGATAAATGAATGCCAAAATCATGTAGACCTGCTCAAAAAGATCCAAATAAAAGCTCTGCTCTGGAGAAGGAAGCCTAGTTTCTGACTTGCCAAAATTATACATAAATATCTAATTTTTTCAAACTTTTCTAAGTTAAAAACAAGCATAATTTTACTGGTTACCTTCTTATATTTCTTTTTCAGGTCTGCACATGTTTCTAGTTTGAGTTGTTTCCCAGTATTTGGTCTGTATATTAAAAAAAGCTTCTTTTTAGGATTCACTTCTTTTACTAGAATTGCTGTTTTCTTGTTATTTCTTATCTGTAAAAAAAAAGATAAACCAAAAATGTCCTAAATTAAAACACAATCAAAGTATCTGCTTAAGTGATTCCATATTGTGCTCTTTACAGAGTAATAAGAGTGTGTCAGAGTGCAACCAAGGACAGTAATACCCCTCTAGAACACAGTAATCCACAGTGGAACCATAAGGTTTCCTGGTGCAGGTTTAAATAAGAGCTATAATTTGGACTCATATTCCTATCAGAAAATATCTTGTGCAGATAAAAGGGAGAATTTCATGCTCAGCATTGAAGACAAAATTAATTTTAATGTAAGACTCAAAGTATTTTGCAAAACTGAACCACTAAGTTTTTCACTTTAGCCCCCAAAACCTTCTCTAATCCAAGAGACAGAAGAATCTCACCTGTAGTGATAAATAAAATCCATCATCTGGACCTGTCTGTTCTGCCCAGATCTTTGTTGCTTCATCCCAAGACATTCCTCTCTCCACACTGATCTACAAGAGAGCAGTGCAGGGGTATTTGAGTGGGAGCAGACTTTAAACAGTTACACACATGGGAACTGAGCACACTGTAAAATCTTACTGGCAGATTTTACCAGTTCCTACAGAGATGATACAGGATTAACTTACTGTGTACAGCTCTACATGTCCAGAGGTAGAATATCCAGGAGTTAAAAACTTCTTAACATCTGCCTTCCTCACCTTCTCATCCCCAGAGCCCAGATCTGAAAAGGAAAACAGAGCTTTATTCTGTTGCTCTGTTCTCACTGAAGTTCAAGAGCACTGTGAAATTATTTACTCACCTAAGATGCCCATGTCATATCTGCCATTCTTTTTAGCATTTTGAATAACTGCATTTAACGTGTCAGAGAAGTACTGGAACAAAGCATTCTGCTGATGGACTTCCATACCAAGAATTCGATTCAGAAATTTCCCTATGTTGTTGTAATCTTAAAAAAAGAGTAAGAAATACATGCATCAGGTCAAGTTTGATAACCACAAGCCCTCAATCAGTATTCAAAGACTATTTCAATAGATTCTTTCAGAAATGAAGACAACATTAAGTTCTTCAAAAAAGGTCACTTTTTAGGTAGTTACAAACCCAGTTCTGCTGCTGGGAATCCACTGTCATGACATAAGAGGTTCCCAGGGACATTCTACAGATACACTGAACACCCAAGTACCTTTATCAAGTGTCAGTATTCCAGATCTGTCTTCTACATTTATCAAGCCCACGCCAATCAACCCCTGACGAACATCTAGGAAAGAGAAGGAAGTTAAATCACAGCTGCTTTGCTGCCTAAAAATAACCAATGAAGTAACAGCCAGAGGATCAGATTCCAAAGCCTCTGACACCCCTCACTTCCCATTACTGGCAGTTTTTACCTAATACATCAATAAGCAAGACACAGCTTTGCCTTCTGTCCCTGCAGGAAGCACAGGCAGGGGAAAGCACCAAGGGCCCCATGCAGGAGAACAATTCCAACAGGTAATGGGAGCATGAAGGTAAAAAACTGTTTACAACACACTGAGGCCAAGCAGATACAGAACATTCCTTATACTGACAGTTCACAGATCTGGTTTCATGTGTGAACTTCAACATTCAAGCAATGTGCACGGACTCTCACTGGGTGTTACTCTCCTCTGTCTCAGCTGATCATTTTAAACTGTAACAGTGTTTTACTGCTCTAAAATTATTTAGATTTTCTGCATACTGGGGAAGGATCAAAAGGTTGCTATCACAGCCAGTGCACACTCTTACCTTTGAAGAAGTCTCCAGGAAAATCAGGAGGAGGTGAGACCATTGGGGAGTCCAAGTTCACAATGGATTTCATAACAATCTCCAGAGCATTTCTGCCATACTGGGCAAGAGAAAAAGTTGCTCTATCAATGCCATCCAGTGTTTGTGCCTCAGCCCCAGGCACACATGGTTTAACAGGTTATTTATAATTCCCAACAAAAAGCTTTTCTGTGCAATAGTGAAGGGAATTGTTAATTACCTTTATAACTGAAAACAGCCCAGTCTCAATTTTTAATCAGAACTGTCAAATTAATCTTTCATTGTGGCTTAAAGGACACACCCCATTTACTTAAGGCTTTGATTGTTTGCAAAAGCAGAAAAGTGATTTACACACATGTGTATCACATGGCTTCACAAACAGAATTATGGGTTACAGAAAGAGGCCTTTCACCAGAAAGTGATACAGTTAAAGGTAAGGCATGGAGAGGAACCTTCCCCAACAGGTCACTTGTGGGATAAGCACCAGAGCATGAGTTTTCCAACAGAAATGGAATTGTCACCTTGTTGTCAAAATTGAATCTGCTGAGGTCTCGAGTTTCTGTGGCCCTTCTGTCCCCATGGGTGAGGGCTCCCTGTTAAGACACAGCATTGTCATTAAATACAGCATTCCAGAAAAATAAATCTAAGTTGCATTTTGTCAAATGAAGGATGAGAGCTCTTGAAACATCTTACCAAACTCTCCAGTCTTTTTGCAACTATAGATGCAAATCTTTGCTCTCCTGCCAGTTCAGAAATGAGGAACACATACTCTGGAGCAGTCACTTGGTTGGATCTGTGAGTTCTTCCTGGATAATTAAGTAGAAGCACATATGTTAAATAAATTCTATTTCACTGAATATTTATAATAAAAAATGAAGAGCAAAGAAAAAAGGTAGAACTTAATCTTGCTTAAAATTAGTTTCTGCTGTAATACAGCAAACAGAAGGCAGCACAAAGATACTCTACAAGTTGTGGCAATTTTTATAAAGACATTTCAAATGTGAATAAAACTCCAAAGCTGCAGCATAGGCTTGTTTGTGAGGTTACTTTCAAGGCTTTCAAGACCATTAGCTACGAGCACGGACAAAGCTCATTCTGTTCATGGGTACGAGAGACTGGAGGCTCCTTAGGAGGTTGCCTCCTCAATGTGATTTTCCACAAGCTGGCAGTAAGTTCAGCCATTGCTCCTGAGACACAGAGAGAGATTTACCAAACTGCTGGATTGCTCTGTCGGCGCTCCAGGGCAGCTCCAGGGTCATGTGAACCCTCCGCCGCTGGTTCTTGGCCCTGCGGTCTGCTTGCAGTGAGATACCAGAGCTGGCAGCCTCTGAGATGATGGCAATGTTCTTTTATTGAGAGAAAAGCTGTTAGTTAGCAATAAATCCAGGACCAAGCTTCAGTTTTCAAAAAAAAAAAAAAAAAAATAAAAAAAAATCTTGTTTTACAACGATTACCAAACATGGGTCTGGAGTGGTTTCACTGTTACTCACAAGGCAGAGGGAGGGCAGCAAAGGTGTGGTTTTCTGTATCAGAGTTAGAAATGCTGCTGAATTTTTCTGAGTGAAAGGAGGGGGGTTTGCTTTACTTTTCAACAAGTGCCTGTGCAAACAAAGACTTGCCATCCCAGGGGGCAGGTCTCCCTGACACTGGCCTGCACTTCAGAAGGAAAAAGGGAGGGACAGGGACTTACTCCAATAGCAAGCCACAGAAAAGACAAAACATTGCTGCTAATGCTGTGCAAAGAGGAGGATCAAACCCTTCCAGTGCCTGAATGCATTTGCCTTGAAAGCATGTGAATGTTTGGACTGTGCACAAGTCACTTACAGGAATCCAAGTCTTTACTCTCAAGTGTCACCACAGACCACACAAGTTCCAGGCACAGTGACATTTACTCCATTTGCCCTCTTGTGGCAGCACGGCCCAAGTGAACCACTGGGAAGGGCTTTTCCCCCCCTCCTTTTACCAGATCCAATTCTACCATTATTCAGGTCAGGATTTTCTTTCAGAGTGCAATGTAAAGGACAGAAGCCACCACTCCTCCCAGTGTTATTCCTCAATCCTTGTAAAAGTTAATAAGTCCCACCTTTTCCCTTCACCCCCCACTGTAAGTTTTTGTAAGTGGCCTTCCTCATTTCCTAATGCAATTATTTCCTCTTGGAAGGAGAGGTGCACAGTGACACAGACCAACGAATCAAAGCTATGGATCACAGATCTGCCTTTCAAACACGTATTGTTTTACAAAACCAGCTTGTAGGTGCCACCTTTCAGTTGGGCACATGGGTGCACACCAAGCACAGGCTCTGAGGTCACCCAAACTACAGCCTCACCTTGAAACACACTGGACTTATGAACACACCGATTTGAAAAACAAAACAGCAGTGAAATGAAAGTGCTTCTTAACTAGAACTTACAGTACCTGCAAGTCACTGTTGAATAACTTAGAGTTACTATGGCATCTGGCACATTTTTCTACAGTCTCTGTTCAAAGATTACCTTATCTCCATCCATGAACCTCTGCTTTTCTGTGATGTTCAGGATTTCAACAGGCACATCGAGTTCAGACCTTGACTCGTAGGAGATGCTGCCATCATCGTTGCTCACCACCCTCCCTTTGCGCCCTGTCATCTGTGAAAGGGAACACGAGCTCAGGGGGCAACACCAGAGCCACCAAAAGCTCCAAGCAGTATTATTGAGCCATGTACCCACCCTAAAACACTCAGTAATTTACTCCAAGTGCAAAACTACATTGGAGAACATGGGTTATTTTGGGGCTGATGCCATTATCTGCTATGAGGAACATGACAGAGCAAACCTACACAGAAATGATGTTGTATTATGCTGTTGTTCATAAGGGATTTACCAGCAGCACTGAGAAAATAAACTAAACAGACAGCTTAGGCTGCCACTGCTTTTAACAGGGTCTTTGAAATCACAGTGATGCTGCTACTTGATAGAGACAAGGTAGCTTAAAGATGTGTTTCTGTAGTTATTGGGAGATTAATTAATCAGGCTTTTCATTAACACATAAAGGTTCTTAATCTCCACTGCCTTGGAGGATGAACTAAAGTTCCTGCCTGTTTTAACACACCAGCTGCAAATTGACTACAGTCAGACAGAGAAACAGACCACAGCAAAGCAAAAGAGAAACTGTTGTGATTTACCCAACTAGAAACTATCAAATCTCAGAAATAACGTGTTCACCCAGTCAGAGCCTCTCCCTGCATTCTAACACAATCTTCAAGCTTCTCTTTCACTTGGGAGGCAGCAGCAGAGTAACCTCTACTCTCATTCCTGAGATTACTGTCAAAAATTGATAAACAACCTCTTTAAAAATGTACTTTTTTTTTTCATGTGAACACCAGCCTACCTCTGCAACATTTTCAGGACCACCCAGTTCATCTATAAGCTCATCCAGTGTATTAGGTGGAAGATCTTCAGCCAGCTTTTCCAGTTTATCCAGCAGTTCTTTTTTCATTTGTTGGGCCCTTTCAACAGCATCCTGACTTGTTACAAAGCTGCTGTTTGTGTTACTGTTTGCTGAAAGTTAAGAAAGACTCTTTGAGATTTAGGATTTTATTGCCTAACTGCAAGGAAATGAATCAACATCAAAGAAAGCTGTTCTTACCAGACGTGTTGGTACTAGAAGTGGTGGTTCCAACAGTGGAAGTGAAACAGCTGGGTCGTTTGGATCCCAGACCAGAGGCTAGTAAGGCACTTTGAATAGAATCTGGGTCTATGCTTTTCTTCTTTTTCTTTTCTTTATTTTTTTTATGTTCTTTTCTAATCAACCAGGGATCTGAAGTTAAATAAAAGTTTCAAATATTTACTAAGCAGTCATCCTGCCCTTTGAAACAAATACATTCCTATGGCATAAAATGACTTACAAAAGCCTGAATTTCAGTGTACAAAAATCTAATTGAAGTTTCACATTCTACTACTAATTGCAGTCTCACTGGAACTGAACTACACACTTAGTAAACACTTATTTGTGGCTCACTGAAATGTTTGGAAGGACTTTCTGCTTACTCTCTGCAAATACAGTTATTTGCTTGATGAAATACTTAGATTGTCTTACCATCTTCATCATCTTCACTGGATTCATCTCTGAATGGGTTGAAGTCATCATCATCTCCAGAACTCAAAAATTTGGAGCTCTCATTGTCACTTTCTTCATTGTCTGAAGCATCAGACTCACTTTCACTCTCATCAGAGCTGCTGCCTGCAAGGCCACCTGTTTTACGAGCTTTTTTGGCTTCTCTGCTTATTTCTTCACCTAATTCCATCATCCCAGAAGAAAGAGAAGTTAGTTTAAACCTTGCAGCCTGCACATTTTGAGGTTAGTCTTACCATACAAACTAGAAAAATATTCAACTTTCAAAAACAGAACTATTTAAAAGAATCCAAGTTTTAAGCAAGACCTCACTCCCAAGTTTTTTTATGATCACCTAGTTTTACAATAATCAGTTTGGGAAGGGGGTGGTATTAGGCTTCTCTTCACTGAGACTCAAGATAAGGAAGATTCTTTGAGTGACTACATCAGGAAGTGGTCTGACACAGGCAAGGCATTTTAGGAGTTGGTTCCATAGCAGATCAGCCCAATTTTGAGGAAAAAGTACAAAATTTACAGGTTATATTGCTTCAGCAGCAATCTAAAAACACCTATTAATGGCAATCTCTAACAACAGCCTGAAGAGACCTGCAATACATTCACTTTCCTGGATAACTGTACAGATATTCCCTTTTTTCCCCCCCAAAGTTCACTCTTAGGCAGCTCTGAAGTTGCCATTTTCACTGTGGCATTACTGTAGGAACTTGTGTGTTACCTTTTCGTTTCTTTACTTTGTTCTCCTTGCAAGGGCTGTCTCGGGGTGAATTGTTATTACTTTGAGCAGTCAGGTCAATTCCCAACAAGCTGAACAGCTTCTTCCTGTCAGGAGCTGGAAAGTGCTTTTCAATAAGAGACTGGAATACTCCTCTGTTTAAGAAAAAAAGGGTTGCTCAGTGGAATTTGCATTTATTTAAAGTACAAACCTGTAACATTTAACATCATCTCTGAAGAGTGACTCCTTGTGAGTGCAGTTGGGCACTCTCTGTATTCTCACCCATATTACTCTATTTGTCACTGTCTTAAAAGCAGGAGACATTTATTTTACAGCACTGTTATAACTTGCTGAATTTGGTTTTGGTAACAAGTGGCATTGCTACTGCCGTTTTTTTATTGCTCAATTTATGTAAAAGATTAAGTTAATTTATTAAGATCTTCAGCAAGGCAGCCTTGGGATTGGCTCTGGTCCACCTGATCAAAGAGGGAAGTCATGGTCTGTAACCTGCTCTGGTAAAAATGCAGCACACACTTGGCAGGTCTCCCTGTCCTCCCAGTTTGAGGGGAACAGTATGAGCTGTTCACACCTGAAAACATCAGTTTACAATGCCAGGAGGACTAAGAGCTGAGCACTGCCTCACCTGAGCAGTGCTGCCAGGCTTTAGGTCCAGGCAGCTTCAGTGAAGAACATCAGAACTAAGGGATTCCCAACCTCCTGTGCACTGATGCACATTTGACACACAGAGGGACAAATGGCTACACACACACTGAGCTGGATGAAGGGCAATTTTGTAAAGAATAGTTTTAAAATTCAGTCTTACTTTGCTGTAGAAACAAAGTCATTCAGCTCCCCACCACCTTCCTCCAAAGCTTCCAATGTTCTTGCTTCTCCTGTCGACTGCAGGCCAATGACAACACACTGAAGGACAAAGGAATACCAGACACTGTCACTATGATTGAGCTCTAAGTTTATTTTTCCTGAATTTACCAATAAGTACAAAAGCATGCTCCAACTATGGCTGAAAATATTTGTATTCTATATAAAAAATCAAATAGCTTTACATTTAAGACAAATGTTTAAAAATAAACTCTCCATCAACTTACTTTGCCATTCTTGATTTCTTCCCGAGCCAGCTGCACCACCCTCTTCACCTTGGAGGCTATGCAAAGGTACTTGAAAAACCTCTGGTGAGCTGACCAGAACTGACCCCACATGGACTTCTTCATTCGCTGCTCGGCATCGATGAGATCGGCCGCCTGCTGAAACCTCTCTCGAGCACTGACCCACTGAAAGAGAGAAGGAGCATTCAAGTTGCCACCAACTTCAACCTCTCAGAACACAGCAGAGAGAGAGCAGATTTAAAGAGGGGCTCTTACCAGTTTCACAGATTTATTGTACATTTTAACATATTCCTGTGAGAGCAGAACTTCGTCGATTTTGAAAGTTACCCCTGAAAAACTCAACTGTCTGGCTATGTACATTCCTCTCAGCTTCATATCCATAGCAACTATTTCCATGGCACCAACACCTCTAAAATAAAGCAACAATTTAAGTCCATGTTAGAATTTCCAAGAGCAAGGATTTGTTAGAAAAATGCCTCAAAACACAACCTCAAGTACTTTAGAAAAGAACACCTTACAAACATGAAGGAATATGTTTTCGAAATAATTTGAAATTTAGTCTTTACATAAAACAATATCTATGCCTTGTAAATATTAAGTGTATCCCAAGAGGTACAACTCAGTTACTTTTTCCCCAAATGACCTAGGATGGATTAGGAGACAGTAACTTGGACACTGTAACTGGATAATGAACTTGGTTCAAATATTAGCAAATTCCTGCATTGTAGTTTTACAAACTGGTAACCATTTAAAATAATACAAACTCTTAAATTATTCAAATTATGCTGGTATGGAAATGATTTAATTAGTAAGTAACTTCAGTTCTCCTGAACAGCAAAACACCTTGGTCACCTGCAAAACAGGTGACTTTGCTACTCACAGGCTTGGGGCTCTAAGTTCATTATTGCTCATTTGATATGCACTCAGTAATGGAGTCCAGAAAAACCATAGATCATGGAGATGGCAAACAAGATACATCCTAAGCATCCTGAAGTATTCAAAATTCTTTTTAAGTCTTTTCTTTTAGGGAAAAGCAAGATGCTCACCAAGCACAGAATGCAGCAGCATTTTCTACTGACCTCTCACATTCAGCATTATTAGTATGTTCTGAAACACCAAGTACCTTGTAAGAGCACAAAGCATTTCCCTGAACTGGGTTCTTATGCCAGTAAGCACAAGATTTCCTCCTGTTAAATTGCCTAAGATGAATGCATAAACATTAGGCCTTCTACAAATAGTGAGCCATTAAGTACACTGAGCATACTCACTACAATACAGGGTATTTTCATGGGGAGCAGCAAAGTATTTTGCTTTCCTAACACCCACATTTTTGAGAGGGCTCTTTTCCCAGAAAGCTTTTAAAGCTCTCAGAATTTTCTGTGAACAAAGGAAACATCTTATTTTTCACTACTTTTGATAAATTACATTTTTGCTAGATTTAGAAGCCAGAGTTCTTAGGGTGACAGGACATGTTTGCAGAGGACTAGAGAGTGAAGACAAGGAACTTGTCAGCCACAACCCTGTGCATTCATGCTGCAGGGCTTGGAAATATTACCTTCTTTCAACAGCCTGAATAAAATCACTGAATTCCCTAAATGGAGTTCCTTCACCCCATATTCCCAGACGGTTCATATATGCCATGTTTCTTGGCTCAGATGCACCTAAAAAGAGAAACATAAATCTGTACCAGTGCCAGCAAAACCATACAGAGACATTTAATGCAAACCCAGCAGTACATACCTGTGGCACTGGCATAAACAACTCTGGCTTTTGGAAGTTTATTTTGAAGTTCCAATACAGCCAGACCTGTTTTTGTTGGTTTTGATGATCCAACAGGACACAGATTCTTTGCTTTATGACACTCGTCAAATACGATCTGAACCGTAATTAAGGAAAAACTTTGTCCCATTAATTTTTAGAATGAGGAGCTAGAACAGAAGGCAAGAAAATCTACTACTTACAGCATGTGGCAGGTGGAAATTGTAAACTCAAGAAGACACTAATCATTTTAACTAAAAACCTTGGAAAAATATTTAGACAGTAAGTATTTAAGAACAAAATTGCCAACACCTGAGTTCTTGAAAATGCTGGTGATACTCCAAAAATGTGTTTAAGTAAGTCTGTAAAAATATCAAAGTAAACTTAAGGTTCTTAAGG
Organism: Notiomystis cincta; assembly: GCA_013398075.1. Taxonomy (NCBI): domain Eukaryota; kingdom Metazoa; phylum Chordata; class Aves; order Passeriformes; family Notiomystidae; genus Notiomystis; species Notiomystis cincta. The sequence goes on along the minus strand of VZRX01009256.1, from coordinate 16,660 downwards.
ATAATAACTTAATTTCATAGTTTCACTCTTGTACCAGAGTTGTGTGGCAAGAAGTTGATGGGAATATGTTTGGCAGTTTGTAAAACTGCAAGTGTAATGTCAGAGCATGCACACAACTGATTGCCATTACAAACAGAGAACACCTACAAATCTTTAAAGATACAAGTTTAAATAGTAGTTTGGTTATAATCAAATGAGCCTCAGAAAAAGGATACAACTCCATCAAAGTCTTCACCACACCAGTGAAGCAGCTGCTTTAATCTGGTTTTGTATTTACCACCGGACTGGCTTTCCCCGATAAGAGAAGAATAGGTAGCAAAGATGACACCTTTCTTCACACTTCCATTATGTTTGGAAGAAATCTTCCCATACTTGAACTGCAAGAAATAGAAACGACAGAAATTAATCAAGAGAGGCCCCTCCTCAATCCCACCTAGCAGATGATTAAGGGATGCTGGTGGTCTTAAAGGTGTGAACACTTGGAGCCACCCATAACCCACCTCATGACCAGGGCACAGCTGATGGCAATGTGGTTAAGGGGTTACACAGGGCCTTACTTAAACACAGACTTAAGGAAGACTAAATCTGAGGCTTCAAAAGCTTAGCAGCCACATTCTTTGGCTACACGGTTTCCTTAGTTTAAACACAATTCAGATTTCAGCTTCAATGTATCCCTTTAAGACCAAATCCCTCAAATTTATTTACTGCTGCTACCATAAACAATGATTTCTAAAGCTTTATTTTAGAAATTAAGAATTCAGAAAGCAAAAATACCAACTTAAACCCAAACTTTTAAGTTAAGTGAATTCAATCGGTAATCACACTTTACAATTTAAGCAGCTAATCCAGAGCAGAGGCAGTGTCTCCAAAAATAACTGCACACACCACTGCTGCTTTAATAAATCACTGAGCAAGTCTATTATTCAAGTATTACACATAAAATGCATTACATATAAAATGTGCTCTGAGAGATAGAATAAAACCCTGAAATGCTACAGAGCTTTAAAGATGTAAAAAAACTTCCAGAAAATACTCTACTGGTAGTGTCAGTAGTGGCTTGAAGTGTAATTTTTTTTCAAAAAAGCACACATGCTAAGACTTAATCCTACAAGGGGCCTATTTACATGATTAACTTAAAGCTCTGTGTGGTTCTTTGTAAGATTTAGGCCTGTCAAACAAGACCTAGACAGCAAATTTATTGAAATTAGTACATTCTTGCTCTTAAAACAGTCAACATGCACAACTCGTCACACAAGCGTACCTAAAGGTTTGCCTCAACTGTACATAGTAAAAAGTTTCCACACCTTGTTTAATGAATGCACCAATATGTTTTTTGCTCCAATATCTCTCAAATCTCTTTCAGCATCGTATTTCAGATCATTTGACACGCTAAACCTGAGGATACAAAACAGAGCATATTCTGTAAGTTACAGCAGGTCAAAGGGCAGTTGCCAGAACATTTGTCAGAAGACAGATGACCCTGAATTTAAGTCATAGAGTCACTACAGTGTCTGCTCTAACAAATCCTGACACACTTACCAGACTGCTCTTTTTCTGCCTAACAAGTAATTTTCATAGATTATTCCAGCTATGGTCCTTCCTTTTCCTACACCAGCACCATCACCTATCAAGAATCCAGCTCTGTCTCCATTGGGCAGGAATGTTTCATGTTGCTGTAGGAGAAAGAACAAAAAACTTGTACCCATTCTCCAGAACACATCACAGGGGATTGTCAGAAAAGAGCAAACATAAGAAACATCCTATTGGAGGAGAACAGTGGTCCAAGCAAACTCCTGGAAGCAGGAAGAGGGGATTTTATTTAGGGAGAGCATAGCACCTAACTGCATTATGTGATCCATTCTCCCCTCAGCAGGCAGAGCTATTCTAAGTATCTGTCCAGTGTTTTGTGCCTTTTCCTAACCCACTGATATGCACCTGCACAGCCTTTTGTAGCAGCAAGACCCAGACATCCACAGCCTGTGGAATGCAGCATTCTGGATCCACCAATTTTAAACCAAGCTCCTGTCAGTGTCACCAAGTTCTGCTTTGCTCCTGGTTTTGTGTGATGTCACATCCTGATTATCTTAACCCTGGTTTCATTCCCATTCCTTTCTCTCCTCTCCAGCCCCAAGTGTCCCAGCTGTGTCAGTCTCTTTTCATGAGGCAACTTTTTCCCTCCTGTGAGCATTTCAGCTGTCCTCTAACTCCACTGCCTCCCTCCCCAGCACACAGAACACTACACACACACATCTGGGGTGGGCACACTGAACTTTAATCCAGCAGCAAAAGAACACCCAGTCCTGTTCTCTATACTCTTCCCAAGGATGTCAAACAGGGCTGGCTTTCTCAGCCTGCTACTGCAGCCATTAAATTATTTCAGAGAAATAAAGATGACTAACATGTTCTTCCTGAGTTTTAAGACGGTTGGAGACGAACATCATGGAAGTCATTTAGAGGAAGTTTTCCTAGGTGTATTACCTCACATTTATCTGAGCTGAAGCTCACCTGCCATCTTCTAATGCAACTCAAACCTTTAAGCTCTTATTATTTTATCTCCTTGTAAAACCGACATAGCTGCACTTGTCAGATTGTAGTTTTTCCTCTTAAATTCTCGGGTAGCTTTTAAGCTGTGCTGATGCCTGGCATACCTGGGCTGCATAAGTGATTGCTTCGAGCTGCAAAGCTGACAACCAGCCACTGTCAATGGTTTCCTCTGATATTGATGTCTGGTACCACACATCAGGAGGAGTCACACTGGATAACGAGCTGGTTTCCACTACTGGGTCAGGGTGACGTAGACCAATTTTTACTGGTTGAGAAAGAAGGGGAAGGAAGGCAGAAGATGAAAACATAATACAGAGTTCTGTTGCTGCAGCACAAGTTATGATATTTACCCAAACAAATTACAATTGTGATTGCAAAGGCTGAACTCAACAACAAGTATGTTTCAGTGCAACAATCTGTCAAGTGTTAAAATGCATTGCTTATGAAGGAACACATTAATCTGAATTTATAACTGCAATCTTAACTTTCCCTTCTCACCACCTTCCCATAATTTTTATGAGGTTAGATAAAATTCACTTAACAAAAAATTAAAATGTTTGTATACTTGACTTGTTTGAGAAAAACCAGTCTGAACCTTGCCTTCCCAAAAGGCCAGAAGCAGCCTCAGGATGCCAGAATCACAAAAGGAACATTCTTCTCACTATTTATATAGTGCCATTTTTAAGAAGAATGAGAGAAGAAAAGATTTAGAACAGACATGGTTTAATTGCTGACAGATCTCATCAGGAACAATAAAAATTAACCATTTAGCTACAAACGCCCTGGGAAATTTTTGCCTTGCTTTTACAGCAGGTCACTGTATTTAGGAAACAAGATAACAGCTTGTTGTCAATGGGCACAACAAAGAAAAGAGAAAAAAGAGGAGATGGCAATTAACAGCAGTAAAAGATTCACTCAAAAAACCAAGAGCCATTTCTAAGTAGTCAGCCAGGAACAATGCAGGAAGAATGTACTTAGGGTGATTTCACACCAAAAGATTCCAACTGGATTCCTCAGTGTAGCAGTAAGGGCTGAATTTCTTTACAAAAATCTCCTCTGCTGAGGCACAAGGCATCTCAGAGGTAAAAAAAAGCCTGATTTTGGTTCATCAGTCATATCTGTGAAGTAAGTACTGCTCAAAGATACACTGAAGAATTCCTCTTCTATTTAAAAATCCACTTATCTTCCAAATCTAAGTGCTGCAGAAGATAAATTTCCTAGAAAAACCCACAACAAATTCAGGCAGTATCTATTTTCTGTGTTAGCAATTACACAGGAGTAAATAAATTAACTCTCAAAGCATTCAGCCTTTTGATGTAACAAAAGATCAGGTCATACATTTTATTGGCATATATTCAGCATAGGTCTCTGCATGGCCCATTTCTTCTTCATCTTCTTCCTCAGGTTCCTCCTCTTCTTTTACTGCTGGCACTTTCTAGAATAGAGAAATACCTGTGTTAGTCAAACAGCACGTTGTTAATATTCCATCTCCTGGAAATTAACATGAGAAAGGAAACAAGGACAAACTTCACTTCAATGTTTTAACACATGTAGGGGACAAACCAGTGAATTGCTGGGGAAACCACACACAAATGTAGATTTCTCACACTCTGAACAACCCACTAAAGACACAAAGTCAGGGAACTTCCTCTTTGCAAGGAGATCAAGTACTCCAAACTCACATAAGCAGAATTAAAAAGAAATTCTCCTTACAACATATTAAAACCAGACTATGACTTAAAGAAAATTGCCTTGAAAACAGACAGCCCTGACGTTCAAGTGCTCCCCTCGAGTCAATCTCCTGCAGTTTCACAGTCATGACATCATTTCACAACTTCATAGTTAAATAGTCAGCTCTATCCAGTATTCTCTGAAACCTGACAGTTGCCCATTTACTGTGACCCTGACATCTTCCACAGCTACTAATGTTTAATATAAAAAGTGATCTGAAAAACCCTTTCTGTATGCCAGTCACTGAGGAGCACAGCTCTTCCCAAACCTCAGCCTAAGCCTAGCTATCAGTGAAGATGCCAAAACTCAAGTGTTTACAGCTTCAGAATGCAATTTTAGTGCATTTAGAAAATTGAATGATACTCAATTTACATCTTCACTTCAACTGCCCAGAAGGGGGGAAGTCTTTTACTTTCCTCATTGCTAGTTATTTTAAAAGAAAATGTCTTAACCCACAGGAAATGCTCTGCTAATCACTTTTAATCAGAGCCACACCCTTCTTGGCCCACATCAGGTTCTGCTAAGGACAGTAATTTCTTCAAATTGTCATTTACTATCTAAGTTTGCTCCACACAGCTGTTTACTTCACTCAACCAACCAAGTTTCATGGAGCAACTGACCTTTTGAACAAACAGATGCACTTGACAGTTCCACCACACACCAGTATGAGTAACCCCTGAAACTGGTCACAACTGTTTCTGGCCAGCAACACATTGGTTTGGCAAATGAATCATTTGTGCCACTTACCACAGTAGGTGAAAAACTTCTCATTTTAATGTCATTTATCCATATTCTTGCTACCTCTTTTGTGGAAGCCTCCTTCTTCACTGCACCATTGCTTAGGTCAGCTGCAAAAGAAAAGCTCTGGTTTACAGGAACTCCCTCCAAACATCAACTCAGATTAACGTGCTGCCCTATTAATGAGCTGGAAGAGAAGTTTAAAGTATCCAGCAGCACACTGATGCTTCAAGAACACAATCAATACTCCTGTCCAAATGAACAAGCTCAAGCAAGGAGTTAAACCCTGTTACTCCTTTGACTGAAGGAACTCCCCATGCAATGCCACCATGTTCAAAAGTTGTGTATTACTTTCATTACTTAAAATAAATAAAATATTTTTGATCTTCACAAAATCTATACACAGGATTTACAACTACTCCATCTTGAGAGCCTTTGGAGTTTAACAGCCAACCAGAAACGCCAAAATTTCAACAGAAATGAACTTACCAGGTCTGGTGGCACTTATCACCTTATGAGAAACTACCACTAGTTCTGTAAAACAAAAGGTCAGCATTTTGGACTTAGTTGTCTAAAATTGGTATTAGGATCCTGTGAGAAGACCATTTATTAACCTTCCTGTCTTCAGCCACATTAGCAAGGAACTAGGAATAGGGCTCAGTACACAACTAAAATAATTTGCATAAGGATGGATGCAAAACATTGAAAGCAGCTGTCAAGCTTCCATCACGTCAATGCATGTAATAAACTTAGCATAATTGCCCCTAAAAACAATTAGGGCACTTGCACAAATAAATGTTTTCCTCAAAGACATTGCATAATTTTAACTTCTTAATATTTTCCCATCTAGAACTCCTGCTGCCTGAATTATAAGACAAAACCAATTTCCTTTCAAGAGATTCTCTTTGCTACAAGTATTTGTCATTTTCTGTTAATAAACATGAGGAAAGCTCCAGAGACACAGGAACACAAATAAGATTAGGAATGCAGTTCTAGAAGTTGCAGGTCTCCTTTTCACTTTATACAGAAGCTACAGATTTAACTGTTTTCTGCAGCTGTGCCACTCTAACAGTTCCTGTGTGTTGATGTCACCTATTCTGTGCCTCTCTGAGTTTTCATTGAATTTAACAGCACTGACTTACTCCCTTTTGCTTTCTCCCCTCCTCTTCCTCACTTCCTTTACTCCCCGCCCCAGCTTCATGTCCCAACTTAGGTTTTGGCAACCACTCCCTAAGAGAAAGCAATGACACAAAGAGGGACATTCTGCTTTTTGTTTCAGTTCTGACAAGACAGCTCCTGTACTGCACTCTCTCTTTGCATACAGAAAAATAGGTTATGCCAACCACACCTAAAAAATCAGCAAAGCTTGTTCCAGAGACAATGAAAATAACAGAAATCCAGAAAATGCCTATGTATCTTTCAGAAAAAAAAGCAGCAATAGGGATATTTTCAAACTGATCTTAACCTCATGTTAAAATCAGAACAACTTGAAAGAATTAAAGTTTTACACACATGCAACCTTTTCCTTACATTAAGTTGACCACATGTTAAAAATAATGTACAAGGAAATACTATGGAAGGGATCACAAATTGAAGATTTGGAGTGTGGTAATTCAGTACTTGTGGCACTTAAGTTAATGCAACATTTCAGAAGTAGCATGAAAATAAACAGCAAGCTTTTAGGACTTAGGTTTTTAAACAATAGATCTGATGCCTGCAATGAAACAAATGGATAGATTTTTCTTTTGCAGGAGACACTTCATAGAAACACCTTATCTGCTACTAATCTAGTTTGGAAGATGCTAAATAAACAAAAGTACTTGGTTGTAGTGCCTAGTACACAGTAGAACAGGAACTGATGGAGACACCACTAACATAGCTAACAGACTTCAGTAATGTCCACAAATTAATTCTAACAATTTTCCAGCTGCAATCTGTCATTTTCCTCATTCCATGCAGTAAATCAAGAGTTTAATTTTTTAAATTATTATTTCATACTACTTCACCCTGAATTCTAACACTACTGCAGTCAGAATGAAATTTTTCAGGTTTCCTGAACCACTTCATTTTACCATGATATTGTACTGCTCAATGAAAATCCAGGATGTGCAAAGATCTTTGTTATTTCACTATCTAAAATACCTTAATTAGAAAGAAAAAAACTCACTTGCTGCTGTTGCTACTGGTTGGGCAATATTAGGAGGTGGCTTCAATTTCATGAGTTCATTAAGACTATTGTTCTTTAGCAGATCTTTCAGCTGAATCTGGTCCTTGGAAGGTGCAGTGGTCAAGGCATTGCGAACTGCTGGTGCTGCCACCGAGGGCCGAGTGGTTGTGCTGGTCTGGATGATCTTTGCTACAGTGATCGTCTGCCTCGAGGTCGTGACAGGCGTCGTTTTTGTCACCACTATTGTCGTCCCCAGGGTTGGAAGCTGATTTATTTGATTCAGCACAAAGGTGGTGGTGGATGGTGGTTGCTGGCAACAAAGAAGCAGGGACATTTTCAGGAAAAGAAAGAGCAAACTTTATTAGCCTTTCATTTAGCACACAGCACACACCAGCTTTTAGAAGGCACTTGTAGTAAGAAATGTCTTCAAACAACATGCTGAAGATGCCAGAGTAATTATCTCGTGGTGCAACAGTCTGAGCAAGAAGTCTCTCTCAATACACTGTACATATTTCTGAAGATTAATTTTAAATTTTATTTTAAGGTAAGGAAAAGGAAATAAAAAAATAAAATGAAAAATTCATCACCCAGGTACAAGATATGACCACTACAGTTTTCCTCATATCTGATAAAGCCAGCCCAACCCACTGCTGGCCAAGGCTCAGCCAGTCAGTGTCACTGGCAGTGCCTGTGAGAAGGTATTTAACATGAGGCAAAAACTGTTACACAATCAGCAGCTGGGAGGGAGGAGTGGGAATATGTGAGAAAACCCAGCAGACACCAAGGTCAGGGAAGGAAGGGGAGGAGGTGCCCCAGGTGCTGGAGCAGTGACTCCCCCACAGCCTGTGGAGGACCACGGAGGCCAGGAGTGAAGCTGAGCCCAGGACAAAGGAAGGAGTGGGGGGAAGGTATTTTTAGATTCGTTCTTATTTCTCATTTTCCTACTCCATTGTTAACTAGCAATTAATTAATTTCCTCGAGTTGAGTCTGGTTTGCCCATGACAAATTGCTGATCTCTCTGTCCTTATCTCAACCCATGAGCCTTTCACCATCGTTTTTTAGCCTTTGTGCAACTGAGGTGGAGGAGTGATAAAGCAGCTCAGTGGGCACCTGGTGCCCAGGCCNGTATCTTTCAGAAAAAAAAGCAGCAATAGGGATATTTTCAAACTGATCTTAACCTCATGTTAAAATCAGAACAACTTGAAAGAATTAAAGTTTTACACACATGCAACCTTTTCCTTACATTAAGTTGACCACATGTTAAAAATAATGTACAAGGAAATACTATGGAAGGGATCACAAATTGAAGATTTGGAGTGTGGTAATTCAGTACTTGTGGCACTTAAGTTAATGCAACATTTCAGAAGTAGCATGAAAATAAACAGCAAGCTTTTAGGACTTAGGTTTTTAAACAATAGATCTGATGCCTGCAATGAAACAAAGGGATAGATTTTTCTTTTGCAGGAGACACTTCATAGAAACACCTTATCTGCTACTAATCTAGTTTGGAAGATGCTAAATAAACAAAAGTACTTGGTTGTAGTGCCTAGTACACAGTAGAACAGGAACTGATGGAGACACCACTAACATAGCTAACAGACTTCAGTAATGTCCACAAATTAATTCTAACAATTTTCCAGCTGCAATCTGTCATTTTCCTCATTCCATGCAGTAAATCAAGAGTTTAATTTTTTAAATTATTATTTCATACTACTTCACCCTGAATTCTAACACTACTGCAGTCAGAATGAAATTTTTCAGGTTTCCTGAACCACTTCATTTTACCATGATATTGTACTGCTCAATGAAAATCCAGGATGTGCAAAGATCTTTGTTATTTCACTATCTAAAATACCTTAATTAGAAAGAAAAAAACTCACTTGCTGCTGTTGCTACTGGTTGGGCAATATTAGGAGGTGGCTTCAATTTCATGAGTTCATTAAGACTATTGTTCTTTAGCAGATCTTTCAGCTGAATCTGGTCCTTGGAAGGTGCAGTGGTCAAGGCATTGCGAACTGCTGGTGCTGCCACCGAGGGCCGAGTGGTTGTGCTGGTCTGGATGATCTTTGCTACAGTGATCGTCTGCCTCGAGGTCGTGACAGGCGTCGTTTTTGTCACCACTATTGTCGTCCCCAGGGTTGGAAGCTGATTTATTTGATTCAGCACAAAGGTGGTGGTGGATGGTGGTTGCTGGCAACAAAGAAGCAGGGACATTTTCAGGAAAAGAAAGAGCAAACTTTATTAGCCTTTCATTTAGCACACAGCACACACCAGCTTTTAGAAGGCACTTGTAGTAAGAAATGTCTTCAAACAACATGCTGAAGATGCCAGAGTAATTATCTCGTGGTGCAACAGTCTGAGCAAGAAGTCTCTCTCAATACACTGTACATATTTCTGAAGATTAATTTTAAATTTTATTTTAAGGTAAGGAAAAGGAAATAAAAAAATAAAATGAAAAATTCATCACCCAGGTACAAGATATGACCACTACAGTTTTCCTCATATCTGATAAAGCCAGCCCAACCCACTGCTGGCCAAGGCTCAGCCAGTCAGTGTCACTGGCAGTGCCTGTGAGAAGGTATTTAACATGAGGCAAAAACTGTTACACAATCAGCAGCTGGGAGGGAGGAGTGGGAATATGTGAGAAAACCCAGCAGACACCAAGGTCAGGGAAGGAAGGGGAGGAGGTGCCCCAGGTGCTGGAGCAGTGACTCCCCCACAGCCTGTGGAGGACCACGGAGGCCAGGAGTGAAGCTGAGCCCAGGACAAAGGAAGGAGTGGGGGGAAGGTATTTTTAGATTCGTTCTTATTTCTCATTTTCCTACTCCATTGTTAACTAGCAATTAATTAATTTCCTCGAGTTGAGTCTGGTTTGCCCATGACAAATTGCTGATCTCTCTGTCCTTATCTCAACCCATGAGCCTTTCACCATCGTTTTTTAGCCTTTGTGCAACTGAGGTGGAGGAGTGATAAAGCAGCTCAGTGGGCACCTGGTGCCCAGGCCAGGTGAAGCCCCCTCCCCACCTCAGTCCTGGAGCACCAGTCCTTACCCGAACATTTAACAAGGCTGGAGTAGATACAGTCTCTGGCTCTTGTTTCACAGCAGCTGCAGCCTCAGTCTCCAGGCCCAGCTCTAACGCACTGAGTGGTACTGACTGCACAGGGAAGAAAGCAAACAAGTCAGCAGGAATAAAACCTTAAGGCTTTTGTTCCCAGTGTGTGCCTGACTTGACTACAATCTGCCAGGGTGAAGGCTATCATGGAGCTTAAACATGGTATTTTATTACACTTCTAATGCATTTTATTGTAGAGCAGCTAGACCCCAATGACATGAGAGTTCTCCATGGATACCTGACATTGTGTCCCCATGTCATGTCCAGAATTAGGCACATTTCTGTTTGTACTGACCTCAAGTGTTTCAGATTGCTTTTTGTATAGAAGTATAAAATTAATCAGGCAACTCATTTTCCAATCTCAGTACTAATAAAGCAAGAAACTTATGAAAACTCCACATGCTTCAACCATTTGCTATGGACATCACCCCCTTTAACCCCCTCATCAGAGCAAACCCAAGCTCTAACCAACCCCTATGTTCTCATTTTAACCTGCTGAACAGCTGGAGTTGGTGCTGGATTTGCAAGAACCACGTCTGGAGAGTCAATATCAAAGAGATCATTTGGACTGATTCCACTCTCACTCAAAGCAGCAAGCAACAGATCTTGTCCTGGCTCCACCATCTCTGGAAAAAAAAAGAAATGAAATTGTAAATACAAGTACATTTAATTGTGATTTATTTTCTGCCCACACACAACTCTTTCCTGGATTTAAGGGCATGCAGGGTGCAGTCTCTTGTACACACAGTTTCACTTTCCAGATTTGCTCTGGGTTTTTTGTTTATTTGTAGGCTTTTCAACATACCCACCACATTTAAAAGCAGGGAGAATTAAATGGCTTACTACACAAAATGCTACCATACCCATAAACTTCAGACACCATTTCTAGTCTTTGAGGCACTACATTTTCAAGCACTACAAGAAATACCAAGAGCAGAAATGGTGAGACCATGTTATGCTAATGATCCATCTTTGTCAGTGAAGCAACTGCAGGAGGGAAGCACAATTAAAACTCATTTACTTTATCTTGTAACAAGTTAGTGATAAAGAGCTTATAAGGAAAGCTTTTATTTCTGGCTTGCCCTTACATTAGGTTACATTCATTCATTGGAGAAATTTTGTTTTGCATAGTGGAGAGAACAAATGTGCCACTATTGTAGTATGTAACTGCTTATTAAATAGGACACTAACATCAGGTCACGGACTCCTTTATGTGTAGGACAAGCAAAACTAATTTAAAAAATCTATTCTAGACAGCATAAAAACTTATTAAAAAGCCAAATACTCCATATTTAAAGATGAAGAGAGAAGATAACATGTTTCACTTGCTCAAGAAGGAAACCCATCTGCGCTAGTATTAAGATAAAAATTAAATGATTTCACTGAACTTGAGCTGTTGCCTATACAGTCTAAAATACACCTCAAGCAGATCTTAATTCCACTTACCCTCCACACCCCTCAACACCCACTGGTAAGAAAACATCGAAACCCAAGGAAGCCAAACACCTACTCTAAAGCAGGTAAGAGAACAAAATTATTTGTTGGCATTTTAGATGTTCATTCACATCCCAAACCAGCATTCCCTTGCAGATCCCTTCTACATGCACAGCTAAGCCACATCCAGCTGGCTGGTCACACATATTCCTCAGCACATTTAGCAGAACAGGTAATTCTTGTAATAAGCTAAGCCTCAGGCACTTATTCTTACTCTTCCCAGTTTTAGTCTGTGCAACAGCAGGGAGAAACCTTTTGGTTGTGGATTCACACCGAGATGGTGGCACCACAAGTGCAAGACACATTTTTAAGCATCAAAGACTTAAAGATGTCCCAAACAATATCAAAGCAACAATTAATTGGTGGGACTTCTACTGACCACAAACAGCCCCATCAAACACCAACTGGTTGTCAGAATCAAACTCTTCTTTTTTAAAGGCATTTGAGGTGGCCAAACAAATTGGCAGCATGGCCTGGTTTGCTGCTATCAGGTACAGAAAATATTAAGAAATATTAAGTCATCTAAAAGATTTAATTTATATGGGTGCAGCATTAAAGGATATCCACCCACTAGCCTGTCCCCTAGAACCCTGAATGGATCAAGAAAAATGCTAAGAACTGACTTTTTAATTACAGAAAGATTGTGCCTCTTGTCTCAAAAAAGGGGATTATACATATATATTAATTAGGTAGAATAAATCTTAATTTTCATCAGACTAAAATCTTAACAGTGACCACCACATCTAAATTTAGGAGCTTGTAGCATTGTTTACTAAGTAGAAACAGGTGAGGGGAGGAAGGTTTAAGTCTGCAGATGAAATTCCTGCTTCTTGTACTTTTGGTGTTCAGAGCTTGAGAGCAGCTACTGAAGATGAATTAACACAGGTCACTTCATCAAAACAGCTCCAAAACACTTTCAAATCATAACTTCACAGTACCCATTTGGCAAAGAGGCACAAGCACCTTTGACACAGGGCAACACCTTTGCTCAAAGGACAAATAAACTAAATTGTCTAAATGTCAATGGGGAAAAGCATCAATTACAGAATTCTTTACTCTGTGTGGAGTTATGATCACCCCTCCACCAAAAGAAGGTAGGACTAAAACTTGGTTGAGAGTCAAGTGACTGCACTGAATAAGGGCACAAAAAGGCAGAAGCTTGGAGCTTTTCACTTAAGAGAACTAAGAGAAAAAAATGACTCGAGGACTTCTGGTCAGCCCTCACAACGTAGGAAGGAAAGGCCTTTCTACAAAGTTGAGACTCAAAGCAAAACCAAAGCTAGAAGAAAAACCCACACCAACACCACAGAAACATCTTCCCCAGCCTACCCCACAACTCATCACATCTGTTTCAAGTCCAGTTTAACATATCCACGATGGCACTGAATTTTACATGTTTAACCTTTAAAAACACAATGGCTCAGATACCCTAAAGACTCCAGAGTTCAGAAAAACCCCAATTCGTAGCAGTAATGCTTTATTGCTTACTAGCAAAGCAATTCCTACACTTTCAGAGTATCTCCTGTTTAGGAGCATCCCTTTCTAGTGGGTTTGTTTTCACATAAGAAATCCCACAGCTGCACCTCTCTCCTGATAAGCCCAATAATTAAGTCTTAAAAATTCATTGCTCAGAACCCAGCAAAAAGCTCAGGAAAACAACAGCAATTGTTTGTCTGTCAGTTTGGACAATGAAAGTTTGACTAGTTTCACTTATTTTGTTTCTGTACAGTAGGAACAAAGCTGCATTGTTTGGAACAAAAGGAATTCTGAACTTCTAGAATTTTTACATTAGAAATCACTGAATACTTAGCACCAATTTTAGGCTTTGTGCAACTTCCAAGCACCAATGCTGCCCACCCTCCCCATTTTAATTTAGCAAGGAAATTAAATGAGGAAGAAAAAAAAATACAGGGGAAGCTGCATTGTGGTAACTTAGTTTATTTTCTGTAGCACATGCTGGTTAAGCTTAAAACATTATCAGGCTGAAACAGCTCCATAATCTTGCAAGGTAGGAGGCTCCTCAGTTAACACAAGTGAAAGTGACTTTATCGAGCTCTGCAGCTCAGCCTTGGCAATACTATATAAGGACCTGTTTGCCACATCTTCAAAATCTCCAAAAGAAAATACTTATTAAAAAGTTGTGAATATTACAAGCTGTTCCCTGAGCATTTCATCACTCGAAGAACTGTTTTGAGCATGTAGAATCTTGCAGATAAGATTGCCTATGTTTAGTGAGGTAGTCCAATGTCACTGAGCAAGAATCAGCCTATTAAATAAAACTAAAAAAAGGTATTTATAAAATTTCAACAGTAGTAGTATCTTAATTACTTTCTTTGTATTAAAAAAAAATTAAACTGCTGCCATTTCAAGAAGAGCTACCAGAATACCTCAAGCATTTCTGTAAGGTGCTCTCCTAATGAAGAATATAGCCTAAAACTTTGATAAAGAGACAGTTTTGTGATCATTGCACATTATGTAAATAATTCCTGATTTAAAGATACAAAACCAGAATGCCATGTTTAATATCATGTCATGTATCCATGCCAACCTGGCTCTCTCTCTACTTCCATTTTAGCTTTGGTACAAAGAAACAAAACAAAAAAAGAAGAAAAAAAAAAGATTCTAAAACACATGTCAAGCAACCTGCTCTGTTTTTCCTGAGAAAGATAATGGTAGAATCCCAAACAATGAAAAGCCTTCTGATTTTTGGGTCTGCGAGTTACACACAGTAACACCACATGCCTAAAGTACTTATTTAAAAACCATAATCAATTACAGAGCTGGTCCAAATCAAACATCACAATCAAGCAGGCACTGCTATTCCCAAGCACTTCAGACACCTGGGCTCTGTGGTGTGCCCAACTGCAGAGCTGGGTGCTCAGGCTTGGCTGGGACACCAACAGCACTCAGGAACTCTTGTTCTTGTACTGGAAAGGTTTATCCCAGTGCCTTTTTGAGGAACACGGGTCACCTGAACTATACTGGAAGTCACTTATAATATCACACAAATATTGGAGTTGTAGAGACAAGACAGCTTTGCCCTGCAAATTCTCTGCCTGTCTAAACCATGAGTTATTATTGACCTGAAAATTTCACATCTCCCTTTGCAGCCTCTCACAGCAGAGGTGGAAGGGCTGCTAAGCCCCATCCCACCCAACAGGATTCTCTGGATATCCACGTGGGTTCTGCTCATCTTGCAGCTTTTGCCTCCAGAAGGCAACCTGGGTAACAACAAAAAAAACTCACCCAACCCAACCCCTTCTGCTGCTCTCCAAGTCACCATCCAAGCAAAGAACAAACCCTAATTAATGAACTCATTCATCCTTCCATGCCTTAACCTCAGGACTAGCAGTTAATTTCGCATTTACACGCACAAAGATGTTCCCACAAAAACCCAAAGTTAACACCAATCCTAGAAAAAACCACTCCCATTTTCCAAAGGCTGGATACTGCTCAAACATCAAAGCTTTCAAGGACACGAGGGACACTTTGGGGTACGGTGGGGTTCAAACTCTGCCACAATTCTCCTCAATGACTGCTCTACAAAATTCACAATTGTCACGTTACACAATCTGCAAATGTGAAATTCAGAAGTTTTGAAAACATTAAAAGACTTCACAATGCAATAATTTGGCACGACATCAGCTTTCAAACTAAAAGGCTGGAGCTGGTAATTTGGCCAGTAGTGAAAGTTTTTAAGAAGCAAAAACTCAAACAAGTAAGAGCAGCATGTGAGCAGCATGTGAGTTTTAGCCTGAGAGCCAGCTCCAGGTGTGTCTCAAATCACCATTATCTGTATCAATGAGCTGCTTCAATGGGTTTTAGAATAGTTCTCAGCCAGTTCTGAAACCAAACAAGTAGTCTAGATAAAAGGACAAACTGCCCACATTTTATTCCTAAGTATTAGGATTGCTTACAAATATAACATCCTATGGCTGTGAGGCAGATACAGAATACCAATTCAAATGGCATGCTGTTACACAATTTCAATTCTTGCTTTACACCATCAACTACAGATTTTCAATTTTGGGGGAGGGCAGCTTGCAAAACATTAATGTATGTTTTTAAATCATTTTAATCCAGACACAACCGTGGTAGGCTAAAGTGAAATAGTCTACCACTGAGATAATTCCTAACTTTACCCTGTGTCGTTTGATCACACTAAAAATTTTTTTTTTACTTACTCCGGAGTTACCTAATACATCAACGCAAGGGTTTTTTTTCTTTAGGCATTTAAAAAATTCGCCTCATCTTTAACAGGCATCAAACACATAAAACCAGCCTATGAGTACCTGAAAGAAAGTACAAGAGTTCTAATTTATACTCTCAAATGCAGCGTGTGGAAACCTGGTGAGCTAAAAATAATAAAGAAACAACCTAAAAAAACCAGAAGAAAAACCCACAAGGCCTCTTCCCCATCAGACTGTAGGGGCATCTCCACGTTAAACTATTACTCACCCTAGCAACCTCTGTTTGAGGTGCGCTCGTTAAGAGTCCCTGGACTTTGAGGCCGTGTCTGTCGCCGCGGTTCAGCTCCCCGGGAGCAGCGGGGCCCCGGAGGGCTCGGCCGGGCGGGGAAGCCCCGGGAGAGCCGGGGGGGTCGGCGGCTGCAGCCTCGCCACCTTCCCACCAACACGTGTTCCCGACATAAACTTCCGGGTTGGGCCAGAATCGGCTGCGTAATCCTGTCCCATGCGCGACTTTTTGTTTCCAGACCTTCACCTCTCCAAGGATCCCTTCAACAGCACCGCGATCCCGGGGAAGGGCGGGAGGGCTCCGTCTCACGGCGGCTTTCGGAGCCGCTCCGGCACCATAAATCAAACACCGCCATCCCCCCCGCCTCGTCTCTCCATTTCAGACCTCAACAATCACC
>VZRX01009255.1:38571-55986 GCA_013398075.1 Notiomystis cincta | reverse complement strand
TAAAGCTATTGTATGCTTGGCCTTATCACTCTCTATTAAACCCCAGGGATTGTATAATATACTTGGAATTGGAGATTATTTTTTGTTTATATTTATGTTTTGTTTATATTTTTACTCTTTTTTGTACTTTTGTGAGAAAAGGTAAAGAACATGGAGGTGGCCTCTGGGTACAGTGGAATCATTTGGTTTACTGTGAGGATCTATCCATGCAACAGATAAACCTTTCCCTTTTTCACATTCCTTTTTAAGTATTTTTGCCTTTTAATCCCTGTTTCCATTCTGAGTTGGAGAGAGAAAAACAAGAAATCGTATGCTTATCTTTCTAGCCCTCTTTGCCTACATAAATTTCTGGGGTTTATTGTAAACCAAATAATTTTCTCTATATAGCAATTGTTGTTATGATGCTAATAGTGAGGGCATTGTTTTCTAAAAGTTTATTTAATTGAAGATGTCCAAGGATCTGAATCAACTGTGTATTTAGGAGAGTATAGTGCCACATTTATCAGTCGTGTCTTTTGTTTCATACTGCCTGGTAACACAGATTTCTGTTGAACCTCCCAGTTGTATAGACTTCCTAGACTTTGTTTTATGTTTCTACTGAAGAGGGAAAAAACACCTGTGAGATAGTAGCAATTTTTTTCTTTTGGTGTGGAATACGTAAATATTTTTTACTTCCCATTTTTCTCAAAAGAGTTGCTATACTTGAGAGATTTATGTTTAGTTTGTGGTCTGAAACTTGACATCAGGTTGAAAAAAGGGGAATATTGAGGCTCAAATGCACAGTGCTTTTTTTGAGACAGCCAAGTCTGTTGTCTGCCTGCCTGGGAATGTGGAGACTCACAGCAAATGGAGAGGAAAGAATTCCACTGATTCCAATTGGCTGATTGTGTAGAAAACAGTACTGTGCTTCAAATGATATTTTTTAGAAGGAGAGGTTTGTGTTTGTGTTTCTGTTTTGGATTCAATACAGAGTGTTTTCTCTTCCTAATTAATCTCTAGGTACCTGACTGTTAAAGAATTCCAGGCTAGCTAGACCCTGGAGGAGTAAAATGAAGAGTGAGAAGTTCATTTTCTTACCATACTTGAAACATGAATCTGAATGAGAGCACAAAATTTACTTTTCCAAGTGCACATGCAGACAGAATTGTATATATGATCATGACTTGAGACATGCAAACTTTTTCTACATCTCAACTGGGAGCTGACTAAGCTTTGTCTTGCATGTATTCACATGAAGCCTACAGAATTTGCAGGCTTCAAAATCAGGGTAAAGTGTCTTTTTGACCATTTTTCTTTATTTCAAACTGGTCTTGAGGATTAAGAAGCTCAACGTTTCCACTAGACGTGTCTTTAGATAGCCTTAACCTCTCCTGAAAATTGCTCTTATTTTTTGAAGTAGTTTTCAGCTGGGAAAATTCTCAGGTGTTCACTTTTATCTTTTTGATTTTTTCAGTTTTGCCCTTAGAGCATATGTAACATACAGAGCAGAGGTATTATGGACCAATGTGCTAAGAAAGTGCACATGTTAGATGTGTTTCCTTTCTCTCCTATACAGAGAAACCTGCACTCCCCTAAGGGAGAGCTCTTCACAGAAATGTATTTGTTTACAGCAGGCAGTTCCACCAAGCAGCACTTCTGAGGTCTGGCATGGAATTTCTGGAGAGAAGCCAAGCAGCATGGCCAGCCTCAGCAGCTAAGGCAGGTTAAATGGCCCTTCCCAAGACTGCATCCTCGAGCCCCACTCCCTACAGCACTGGCAGACCTCTCAAAAAGCTGAAGTTGTGTTAAACTCTGTGTGCTGAACAGCCTCAGGCAGAGCCCTCCAGCCCGAAGCTCTGTGCAGACACTCCAGTGCCCAAGATGCTTGGTAAAGGAGTCAGCACAAACACTTGTGTGATTTAATGAAGTTTTAATAAAAGTTTCCCAGAACCTGCCTGACTGCTCTTCAGAGAGCACATGGGAAAAGGAGTGTGTAGGAAAAGATAAGGTTTGTCCAAAATTATTAAAGCTGTCAGTGCTTTCAATACAATGACAGAGGACAAGAGATAAGAGAGCTTTCTAAAATAATTTTAGAGCATTCTGTGTTTCACTTGGGAGTTTTGTCTTTGCCTGAGAAAGTGAATATTCCACTCTGCCTATGCCTTCTGTCCCCACTTTTCATGGTTTATCACTGAGAACAGGCAATCAAAAAATGTCACATTCCTTGTCTTTGTGCAATGTGTGAGCCCAAGAGGAGCGGACTGCAAAACTTTCCCAAATCATTTGGAGAGTGTTAATTATTTTCCAAAAAAAAAAAAAAAGCACAGTAGTATATTCCCTCCAGTGATCAAGATATTTACTTTTCTACTTTTGAAGAAGTCGATCCCTCTGCTGGTAGGTCTGTTAGATTTCCAGCAGAACCTGGAAGTGACAAGACAGGATTAAGGATTGAGTGGTACATCCAAAATATAGATAGTTGCTCAGCTCATAAAAGGTGCATTAGGCCCCCACGTGGATGAGGCACTATGGAAAAGCACTATAGCACGGTGGTAAAGTTCCTGGAACTGGGGAGTCACCCACTGGAACTTGGGAGTCACCCACTAGCTGGGGTGGGACCAGCACAGAGAACAGAGAAAACAGAGCAAAGATGGTCCTGTTGGATTGGGTGGGTGCTCATGAGAGGGGAAATGCTCTTTTCCACCAAAAGCATTTTGGAATCCCCTTAACCCTTCTCAGCCCTCACTGTCTCCCAGCAGCCCAGGTATTCTGTTATTCTGTAGGATCAGAATATATGAGGAGCAGAAAAACAGGTTTTTCACTAGATCAGTCATGGCCCTTTCTGTGTTTCCCTCTTTCGGGTTTATTGAGGGAAATAAGCAACTCACAGAAGCAAAGCCTCTAAGGTGGCTTTAAGCTTTGTTTTAATGGGAAACAGGATCCTCCCTGAAAGCTCACTGAAGGTTTGTGTGGTTAATACATCAGTGCAAGCTGGAAAGAGGGATATCTATGTTCCTACTGATGCATAGGGATCTCTTTCTTAGGTTAAGAAATACACTTGCTAAAGGTTTTATTGGTTTTCTTGCTAGCCATCATTAAAGTACTTTACTCA
This sequence comes from Notiomystis cincta, assembly GCA_013398075.1. Lineage (NCBI taxonomy): Eukaryota > Metazoa > Chordata > Aves > Passeriformes > Notiomystidae > Notiomystis > Notiomystis cincta. Next base: position 52,898 of record VZRX01009255.1, on the reverse strand, counting down.
TTCTGTTAAACCCCATTTGAACTTCTGCTGACTGGACTTTTCACATGGGGACAAATCAAACTGTGCTTGACATAAAATTTATCTGGATGAAGTGTTTTAAATTATGTCAGTGAGTCTAATGAACAAAAATTTAATGGTTCACTTGAGACTCTGTTGAGTACATCCAAATAAATTTGCTTTTCAGGGTTCAGATGCCTTTTATAAAACTGTTGACTCAAATTCACTAGAAAATTTGTCAAATCCTTTAAAAGAGAGCTCAGCTTTTCAACTGGAGTATAAAACCTTGGCAGGTCTATTCAAAACCAAGTGCTTTTTCAGCAGAGCAGCATTAACTTGCAAGACTTAGTATTCACACAGAGGGCATAGAGGTATCTCTAGTTTTTGGACAGATTCTATCTCCTTGTTACACCATCTTGCACTTTTAAGGTGATAAACCTTAAAATTTTTGAAAATTTAATGCTTCATAATTTGTGTAGGTCCTAAAAATTCAGGAAGCATGTTGCTTGCTAAGTCATTATGTTACTAACTTGTTGGTTTGGTTTTAGTGACAACAGGTGGTGGGTGACCTGTTCATCTTCAGCTGAGTTTTTATGCTAGTGCTACTCACTGAATTGTCATACTATATTTCAAGATTTATAAGCTCATGTTACTTCTGTTCTGAGTTATGGAAGCCTGTCCTTCTGAGCAGATCTTTGTTTCCCTCAAAAATAGTGAAAACTCTAATGTCATTGTCATTTAGACTGCACCCCATTTCTTATCATCATTTTATTGCAGCAGTGTGATATCTGCCATAGTGTGAGGAGTGAGAAGATAATAAGTTTTTTTGCTAATTATAATAATAATAATAGTAATAATAATAATGAAAAAGTTGAATTCCATGGCAGTATTGTGCTGATTTTTTACAAAATGCTGTGTGACTGCCATGCAAAGCCAGAGAGATGGGGTTGCTGCAACCTCTGCCCCTGCTTGCCCAGGACATGAGTTGTCACAGCCAGGTTCTGGGGAGGTTGACAGCATTGCACACAACCACCCAGCCAGGCTAATGGTCCCCTTCAGTGCGAGATGTGCCAGTGCTGCACACTGAACCTTTGATAGAGAGCTGCTTATCTGGCTCTGATGGCAGATGGATATTGAACCACAGTCAAATGCAGTACCCCAGCACAGGGGATGGCACTCAGCCCAGTGCTTGTGCTTTCTCTAGTCTGACCTGCTACAAACTGTGGCTCTGGCTGACTTTGAAGTAGGTTTACCTCACCAAGTAAAATACTTTACATAGATATCATATATTTTATACTGAATAATAATATTTGAAAGCCAGAAACCCCCAACCAAATCCCAACAAATATCACAGAGAAGCAATCTTAGCAGTCTCTCTACTATGGCATTGCTGTCAGCCAGGACATGGCAGTCAGAAACCACTCCATAGAAAAGAAATGGGAATGACTCATTCCTACAGTCTTACTACAAGGAATAACTTGCAGTGTTTGACTTGAAACATCAAGTATGTAGCACTTTCAAGTGTGTAACAGGCCACTGTAGAGTAGCAAGGTACAGTGGCTTTCCCGTGGCCATGGAGTTAAGAAATGTTAATTGAGAATTAGGAAAAATGTTTTAATGGCATGCCTACTAGACAAACTGATCAGAGATTTGTGAAGCCTTTCTCATGAGAGGCCACTGAGCATTGTCTGGACTGACTAGAATATCTGCCAGGAAAGGCAGAAGCAGACAAGCATTTCCCCTGGGTCAGGGAGAAACAGCTTCTTCCTTTCTATTCCTATGATCCACAGCATTCTCTGTCTAATTATTAATAATCAGCATTTATAAAATGTATTATAGAATTCCAGAAACGCTCAGAAACTCAAGTTACTAACAAATGTCAAGCAATGAAAGCAAGAATCAATATTTTATTCTTGAGGTACGCGTCATTAGGTATAATTGCCAGTTAACTTACAACAGGAACAATTATCCAGTGCAAAAGTGATTAAAAGGTTGGATGCATAAGGTTACTCAGAGGTAACACTAAGTGGCTTATTTCCAAGAACTACTGTCAGTGCTCTGATTAAATCAAATTATTTTAGAAGACGTCTTCTCTGAGTTGTGATATTGGGAATTTGTTCCAAAGTACAGCCTGTTATGAAAGTAACTGTGTAGAGACACTATTGGTTAATGTGTTGGGCAATTTCATCAATTTCAAATCTGATGTTCTTGAAAGTTATTAGCAATAACACCGGTGTGTTATGAAATGCACCAAATTGTAGCCAAATCACTGATTGTGAGGGAGCAGGAAGCCAGCTGTTCAAAAAGCAGTATATTTTCATGTCAAAGATGGGATCCTTTTCAAAACTCAGATATGAATCCATTTTGAGATGAGGAAAAAAACCTGCAAACTGTTACAGAGGCAGAAGATTAAGGGACAGTAGAGCAGTCTGCAATGTGCCTTTGATCTTTTTTTGCCCTTACACCAGTTGCACATGGCTGTAGAAAGGTGAATTACTTGTGTTGTAGTTTTTACAACATACAAAACATAATTTTGTAGTCAATGGTGATTATATAATATCACAGTCTTAATACTGAGTATTTGAAATCTGAATGTGTTGCTCTATTTAAATTTTAAATGTATTTGAATGCAAGTTCATTTTTCAAATATATTTTTATGACAAGTTTTATCAAGACTTAAAAAGTTTGGAGAGACAGAGTGCAGACTGATGCAGAGTAATGGATGAGAGAACACTCTCAGGAAGGAATTGTATCAAGGAACTGTATCATTACAAACTCTCTTGTTTCCTTTTGAAGAGGGACAGTTTTTCAGGTTTTCTTTCTGTAGCATGGAAAAGATGAATGCTATCAAAACAATGTTGTGCTTCCTTGCAGCAGATACATTAAGAGAAGAACTTGATGAGATACATTGGGCGGGATATTTAAATGCCTGGTGTTTGGGAAATGGGCATGGCCTCTGAAGATGACCCATCACACAAGGTGGTCAGCTCCAATTCACCATGATGCTCTTTGCCCTGAGAGACTCTTTGTAATTCCTTAGCCTTCAGTGAGTCTTAGGGGACTGACTCAGAGAAAACATTTTGTTTGGGGCACTGTGTGCAGTTTTGGGCACCACAGTATAAAAGAGGTACATTGAGATTTTCCAAAGGAGGCCAAGAAGGCTGGTGAAGAGTCCAGAAGGGAAGCCTTTTGGGGGCTCTTGGCTTTTTCACCCTGGAGAAGAGAAGGCTGAGAGGAGACTTTATTTTTGTGCCAGAGCCCAGGGAGCATTTGGACACTGCTCTCAGGCACAGGGTGGGATTGTTGGGATGCTTGTGCAGGGCCAAGAGTTGGACTTGATCCTTTTGGATCCCCTCCAGCTCAGGAGATTCCATGGTTTTATGTTCTTTAGAACATATTGCATATCCCAAGAAGTAGAGGAGCTTGGCAGTTTGAAATTTACTTGGTCTTGATGTGTAGTTTTGGGCTTTGCCCAGTAAGTAAATCCCACTGAAGATGTGCCAGTTGGCAGACTTTTCACAAGTTAGCAATTTAAGACAAACACCTGATGAGGCTGTTGTGCTCTGCTCCCACCCAACATCCCTTGTCCAGCTTGCTGTTGGAACACAGAGCTGCAGTGCCATTGATCTGGGTCCTGACCTTCTCATCTCTCTGTGTGTTCTGGTCTGTCCTGTGAATCTACATGATCTTTGTGAATTTGACCCTTCTGGGCTCAACAAAATGAGGTTCCTGTCTCCTGTGGTGCATTAAAGCTGAGGTCTGCCTTTCATCTGGTGAGAGAAACTGCTTACAGAGGACAGCAAAGCAGACTTTGTTCTTCTGGTCCTTGTCAGACACAATATATGTCTAGAAAAGTCTTATTTCTATGCACTGAGTAATGGAATTTTTTATCATTTTATTATTTCCTATGTTTTGCTTGAATACAGTTTGAACATGGCATGAAATAAGTGAGTTTGGATAAACAACCTCTCAACATCTACCCCTTAGCAGCATCAAGCTCTCACACATACAGAATTACTTTATATCACTGACTTTTTTTGAAAACAGAGTGAACAAAGACCATTTCCCATAAAACTGTACATGCTGAATATCTTTAAAGCTTTTTTTTTGACATGGGCAGATAAGTAAGTCTTTGCTGTCAGCCAACTGTTTCTCTCTCTGCCTCTCTGAAAATTATTCTCTGGAAGAAAAAAAAAAATCACATTTTTCATGTGAACATACACTTAAAAATAAGTTTTAAAAAGTAAATCAGCTTTTTTTTCCAAGAGTTGCCCTTTCTACTCCACAAAGGTAGTAGCTACAGTAATTTTTTTAAAAGTTATTCCAAAAGCAAGGAGAAATAAAACCATGCCTGGTGAGGTATCACAATTGTGACCTGGTTTCATTTAACCCTGTACAATTCTAGAATATTATTGTGATATATTCTAGATACTTTGATCAACAGTACAGCTGATCCAATAATTACAGCTGGTTCTCAACATAAAAACAGACTACTTTGAAAAGGTGGGGGGAAATAGAAAAAAGTTTTCTCATACTCTGGGGAGGTACTGTCAAAGGTCTGTATTTTTTAATTTAGTAGGTAATGATTTAAATTATTTTTATTGTACAGTAATACTGCCTTCTAGAATTATTAATGTATGCTGAGTTTACTATAGGCAAGTCATGGACAAATAAGGTTTTAGATGACAATACTACTGAGGAAAGGAATTTTCATTTTTTGAAGTAACTGCTTACTGTTGTATTTATAACTTAGATTTTGATTAATTGTGCATCTTTCTAGTACTACAATGTGTGGGGAAATGTATGGAACATAAATTCTTGTTTAGACACCAAATTGTTCATACAACACATGCACCAAGTGTGGTTTTTTTCAATCAATTTTTTGGATGGTATGTGTACAGCAAGATGTTTGTGATGGATTTTATTTTCTGTCCTATTTTGATCAAAGTAGAATGGAAAGCTCACCCATTAATTGATGCAGTGCCAGATGGTAAGGCACTAAAAGTGAGCCTAATCTGCTGTGTCTAAAGGTGAGTGCTAACAGGAAGGCTGGAAACTCATGCAATTGGACATGGGCTTGAAGCACTTTCCTTTTCGGTCACCGACTCAGAGCTGATGCAGCTGAGGATCTGCAGGGTATCAGGGTGCTGTGGAAGGATTCTGTCTGATCTAACACTGTGCCACTGCTGGACCAGCCAATGTCGTAACTAGACCACAGCCCAGAGTTCAGGTGTCAGTATCAACATCCCCTGTGCAAGGCTTGGGTCAGCAGTGTGCAGAGTGACCTTTGCTTCTCTAAGGTTCTCCTGACAGGAATGGGTTAAATGCTGGGAGCAAAGCACCTGGGGGCAAAAATCTGTTAAAGGAAAGTAAACTAATTCATCTGTAGGCTCAACTTCAAATCAAGAGGGTTTTTCTTCTCCTGAGAACACTTACTCTCCTGTGAGATCTCAGTGGTTCCCATTTGCCTTAATCGCAGTTAAGGACCTTCATTTACAAAGAGCTGACAATAAAATATTTGCAAAACAGCTAAAACCAAAAATGCCAATTACAGATATGCTGCAAGCATTTATTGAAAGTCTCCTTTCCAGGTGACAGGAACCATTAATTTGAACACCAGTCCTGTAACTTCACAAAACCATCTATGTGCCCTTGACAGAAACCCATATTTAGGGTGACAAGAAGGGATAATTAACCTAGCTACTCTATAGTTTGGTATGGAAAATTTTATTTTAATAATAAAAAAACTCTAACACAAATAAAAATTGTAAAACAACAACAACGACAAAAATTCCTCAAATGTGCTCTACATATTTTAGTACTTGAAGAAAGGTCTCACATAAATGAAATAAGGATGGCCTGAGCAGATTTTGATTTTTCTTATAGTTTTGATTCATGTGCTTTTTTTTTGTGGTGTGACAGTCCTGGGAAGGCTCTTGATCAAAGAAAATGGCTCCAAATGGGTTTTGGTTTTAAGGTTTTGTTTGTTTAACCTTTGTGTACTTACCATGTCCTATTCTTATTATTAGGAATGACTGCATGTTTATTCTTCGTCTTTAGCAGTTCTTTGGTAGATGTTATCTAGACAGTGATAAAAGATTACACAGTTGAGTTGGGGAACATGGCGAGAATAAACTGTTTAGAATGAAAATCAAAAGAGAAATATGTATTTCATAAACATGTATTTTTTAAGAGGTACATAATTTTTGTTATCTTTTCTTTCATTCCTAGTAAGTTTTGAGGGTCTCTGCAACTCCCTGGGCAGAAAAAATGAAGTTGAATATCTTGCATGTTTACACTAGAATTAGATAAGTGTCTTAAGGCTCAGATTTTATTGCATAGCTAAACTATAAACTGAATGTCTACTTGAATTGAAACTGAAATATTCTAATTCCAGGAGAAATGAGAGTCTAAGATTTTGTTTGCATAATAAAGAAGATAGTTTCCTGCTCTGAATACAAATACTTTGCAAACATATTTGGTTTTGTTTTGGTTTTTTTTTTGTTTCATTATTATTTACTTCAAAATTTACATTTAGAATGACTATTTTGGCAGAAATTGACCTGTCTTTGGAATAAACTGTGCAATAACACTGAGCTGTAGTATAGAAATAATTTAGAGGAGAAGCTGAGTAGAAGCCTTAGAGAACAAAAGGAGAAAGCATGTAAAAATGAAGGCTTTGATTGACTTGACTCATGTGCCAGCCAAAAGCATTAAAAACCCTGGACAATTAATAAAACACTGCCAGCTGGGTCTGCCCTGTCACATGATTTATGAGATGGTGGACTCAACCTCCCTGACACTGATTTCTACCGGTGAGCAGCACTGAACTCCAAGTAATCTCAGAGATGGAAAAAGTTTCTTCTATCCAAATCAGTTTTCTTTCTCTTAATAAAGCATCAAGCAGTAAATGTTCACATCAATATTGTTAAGCCTGAATTACCAATATATTTTACCAAGTTAAAGTATAGCACAGAAAAATGGATACTGAGACCACTTCTGGTTGGTTTAAACCAAAGTTCTTGAGCTGTTGATATTTCTTCATTATTTTTTTTTTTAAATGATGATGTTTACATATGCAGCCTTCAACATGAATTCCAAATAAAACTAAAACTTAGTTCTGAATTTTTATGGAAGACACTACACTAATCAATAGAACGGAATGTTTTATATTTGAAAATAGTTTAAAATATCTGGTATTTGGCCTTATGAAGAATCTTCTACTAAATATTGTTGACAAGTAGAGGTAAGGATAAAATATGAATTACAAACAAGAATTAATTGGCTAAGTAATACTTGTTGAAGAATTAACTATTAAAAGGATCAATTAATGATTAAACATTAACTTAAGAATTAAAAATTATAATAATTAAAAGGAAATCCTCTGTGCTGGAAGTACTTGGATATAAGGTGTATACAAAAGGAAAGCAGTCAAATGTAGTTTTCCTGGGGTTTTTTGCTCTAAGTAAGTTTGAACTGTGCTGAAAACAGAGCAGTGGGGCAGATTTACCAGGGTCACTGTTCTTGTTCATGTGCTTTAAGAAAGGAAAGATATTTTTGCCTCTTTTTTGGGGGTGTTGTTTTTATTTTTCTGCTCAAGATGCTCACACACTCCCGAACCTCTCTCTGAATGAATCTCTTTCTTCCAGATACAGAGTCTGAGATTCTACAGGAGATGGGAAGTCCTGCCACTCCTTGCAAGTTCAGAACTGTGGTACGGGAAAGGGAATGACCTTGTGTTTTGGAGAGAACTGAACACAGCTCTCTGTCATCCTTAGTGGCCCAAGCAGCTTTGTCACCTCATTTTCTTTACTCTGTGGCTTTTGTGGCCACACTCTGTGTTTTATGCCAAATGCCCACTGATTGCTGCACCAAGGTGTACCTGAGATGAGGCCCTGTGCTGGCAGAGAGGACAGCAAAAGGCTGGTGTCTGATGCTCTTGTTTTGAGCTTCATGTCATTGGATAATAACAGGGGGGATGATCCAGTGAATTAAAAACAAACTTGTATAGCATGAGCCTCTCATTTCTTATTTTTTGAATCATGTTTATTAGCATTCTGCTGCATTAATATCAAAAGTCACGGAGTCACATGTCAGAAAGGCATGAAAGCTCATTCAAATGAGGAGGGAACTGTAGTCAAATAGCCAAATGATGTATGTGTACCAGAAAATATCATACTGTATATCAACATTTGACTCTAAAGATTCATTTTAGTCAAATGGAGTTTGATTTGACAGCTTAAAAATGAAAAAAAAGATGCTCAGATTGACTGATGGATAATAAGTGTCAAAGAAAATTGCTTTTTTTTCAGATGGATTTGTAAGCATTTGATGAATTTGGCTTTACTTTTTCATCTTTTCCTTTTGTACAGCATTAGAAGAATAAATGTAAAAAAATCAAATCCATGATTCCTGATGTCTGTGGGGACATGCCCCCCTGAAGGACTGTCACGAGTTTGGATTGCTATGTGAAAAACAAAATATTCAATTCTGAACCTTTAGCATCTCATGAGCTGAAATAAGCACTGACTGGTATTAAAAAGCAAAGCCTAGAGAAACTTCCACTTCTTGTTACACTTCACAATTTTCTTAAAAGCAGACAAGTAAATGATTACTTCCTCTCTAGTGACTGAAACTTATTTCTGAGTTCATTTAACACCAGAGCAATTAGAGATTTAATTGAAAAGAAGTGAGGATGGACTGCTTCCTCCATGATCTAGAACTAAACCCAAAATGCATAGCTTGAAGCATCCTTTCAGAATGCTGTTAGTGAGAAGGACTTGGGAAGATGCTACTTAAGATTTTATAGCTTGGTATGGTGAAAGCTTCCCCCTGCTCCTATTACTGACTTTTTCCAAATCAGTGGCAGCAAGGATAAAAAGGGTGTTTGCTTTGAAATGTGTTTGGTCTGTCTCTGCATAGGATGACACACAGAAACAAAAATAATAGATTTTCTTGCTTTTACCTTTAGACAGCTGTGCTGACTCCCACTTCTCTCCACCAACTGTAAAGTGTTCCCATACAATTGTATTTTCTATGGAATAATCCAGGGAATCCTAAGTTCCTTTTCTGTGGAAAAAAGCCCTGCACTATCTTTGGCAGTGGTTTACCTATATCTTGACTTCTTCTGTGAACTTCCAAATGCTGAGGTGCTCTCAGCAGAGCTGGCAGAGCTTGGTGCAGTTTGTGCAGCCCTTGCCATTGCTCAGAGCATGTTCCTGTTGTAATGTGATCCTTGGCTTCCCTGTTCAGCCTTACTGGTCCATCTGCTTGCACCTCCCTGCTCTGGAGTCACACCTTGGCTCTTGGTTAACCTTCAGTCTGCATCCAAACTGGGAAATGCTCCAATGGAGTATTGACTCTCCTGATTAATTGGGATGAAAGGTACATTTCTGACAGATCTGGCTACAGGGCAATTCAAGTGTGAATGGCCATCTTCCACTTGAGTGTTGAAATGTTCTGTTTATATAGGTTACATTTATAGTCCACTAAAAGCTTGGATTTGTTTAAAAAGTAATTTTGTTGTTGCTAACATGGAATATTTACAGCAGTTGCAGAGCTGTATATGATGAAATTATTTTTTATGAAGGAACACTTATAAGTAGTTTGCTATACAAACTTACCATGAAGTTCTCAGTTTTAAGTAAGAATGGTTATTTCTACTTTGTCCTAAGCCATGCTTCTTCCTCCATTGACTTGCTGCCCATCACACATTTTCATTGTTGGTTTATAAGAGCTTTATATAAAATGTTTTAAAACAGTTATTCCTTGATGTCCTAGTCATGGTTGCTCTTGCAGAAGTCTCAGAGGCAGGTTAAGCAATTGGCTTAGCCTGGCTCCTACAGATTGATACAGCTGCCTTTCTTGACTCAGTGAAACAAGCAGTCTTGCCAAGTGTGCTGCATTCAGGAGAGTAGAAAATGTCCAAATTACTGGGAGTTCTGGACTCTGGTATTTCATCAACAGAACCTGTTCATTCATGAGTTCAACCTTGTAGGACTGAAATTCTTGAATGTGTAACCATGAATGCAAATTTTTCTAGAAACACCTTGTACTGAGACAAACTTTCCCTAAACTCAAAATCTAACTGGAGAACTTTGTTACATTTGATTTGCCTGCTGCTTAGACCAGAACATTTAGACAACAATCAGAGCCTCCTTCTGTTTATTACAATTTCCACTGTCACTCTGCATGGCTGTAGCTTTTGCTGGAGAAGGAATGAAGGCAGGAATAAAGGAGGAGGTGAGATCCAGTGACAGCAGTGGCAACCTGACACTGGAAAAGTTAAGTAAAAAGAACGTGTTCCCAGTCTCAGCCTGGCTCTTCTGAGGGCATCATAAATATTTCATGTGTGTTCAGTTGGTGTTTGGTGTATTTTCAATATGTGTGCATTTTGCCACATGTATTCTTTAATCATCAGGGTGGTGAAACTTTAGATGATACTTCAAAAAATATATCTTCCTTGTGGCAGGAAGAGGAGCTGATGTGAACTGAAGTGTAGCTCTGGATTTGTTTGAAGCAGGAGTAGAAAATGTGCTAGCAATTGTGGCAACAATGATGGGAAAGGAAGAGTCAAAAGTTACAAGAACCATTTTATTGCTTTGCTATTTCATTACTCTGAGGAGTAAATAAGTATTCTCCCCTGCTTCCTGCCCCCCAGCCTATGATGAATTCTGTGGTAATTTGTGACATTTCTATTGCCTGGTAGCATGAAGCAGCAGCCCCTGCAATGAGGTATGGTCTGTGCAGGAGTTGAGACACCCTGCCTCCTGTAGCAACATTCTCCCATCAGTTTTCTCTACTACAAGGCGGAGCAGAGGAATTCAAACTTGACTATTGTCAACATCTCTTCCTGTCCTAAGAACCTGAAGCCAGCTGAGCTTCGAAGGTTTCAGAATTTCCCAGTGCTTTGTAAGTTTGATTAGATAGATGTCTGAAACAAAAATATTATAATACTCATGTCAAGGATGTGACAAGAATTTATTTTCTCTGTAAATGTAAGTATTTTAACTTTTCCTCGTGTCTTAAGATACCTTCTTTTTTTTCAGAGTTACCTGAATGAGATGTTGATAAATGAGGAGTTGGACTTATCTAATGATTGTGCTATTATCTGCCTAGAAAATACGATCAGTTTAAAATGATAGTATAATTCACTAGTGAACTACTGCAATTCAGTGAAATAAATCCAATGACTCTTGCTGTCAGAAAATTGGAATGAAGGCAGATTAACATGTGCACCGAGGCTGAAGGTTTTTCAGGGGAAAAAAACCTTTTCTGCTCCAATTAAATGGGCTTGTCTCAGCAGTGTTTCGATAAGGAGAGACAGAACAGAATGCTTTCTGTGCTATTATGAGCTTTAGCTGAAGAAGAGAGTCAAATTGATCTGATCCTTACATCTTCTGCTCATTTTATGGAGCTCTGTATTTGCCAATGAATTGTCTTTTCACAGGAAAGATAATATTGAATTAATTTTCTCTTCAGAACTCAAATGCTAAGAAGGTTAACAAATTTATTGGAATGCATCTATCCAATAGCATTCATCCAGCAGAAAACAAAGCCAAGTGTCAGGTATATTTTATGTAGTGATGTTGTTGGAGCTATGGTGGTCTGAGGACAATAAACTGAGGCCAGTGTAGTTTGAAAAGTTACGGCTTTCAAATGATTTCTTGAGTTTTATGACAGAGTGGTAGCAATGAGCAAATGCTAAATATACCAAATGTGGCACAGAGTTTTCAGTACTCTGGGGGTGAGGACTCTGCAGGATGACCACTGTGGGATTCCCACAGCCAGTTCATGTTCTATGTTCAAAGCAGTGTCAAGCCCAGGGGTGTGAGAGCTGTCATCCACTACAACAATTATAGAGCTCCTTGGATCTCAAGGATCCAGGGAATTAAACATGGAAGCAACTGCTGCACCCTGGGTTTGGCAGTGGGATTGGTGCTACTTGGTGGTGTCCACACAATACTACTGATTTCCCCTTCTCAAACTTGTTTGTGTTTCACTACACAGAGAGAGCCTGTAAAGAAGCACCAGTAATTAATCATGAAGAGAGAAACAGTCATAAAGGAGCAGAAAATTTCTTCAGGCTCTTGTGAATCTTCTCTTTCCAGAGATTAAATTGCTATATTGTGTATTAAGGGGAAGAGCTTTGTTATTCCTGCATGGCACTGTCCAAAAAGATGCAGGGAAATAGTTTTTAAATATAACAACTATGATTTTCTTCTGTTGAAATAGAACTTCCTGTGTGTTGGCTCTATTGGAATAAGGAATTTCTAGAAGCAGATAAAAGACAGGCATAAATTGAATTTTGTGGTGAATAAATGACCCCTTTCTCTTTTCTAGGTAAAGCAAATTTTTTTTGTATGTTAGCATGCTAAGGACTTAGAAACTGCAATAATGTAGATGATACAGGAATGTGAATGGAAAAAGCAACAGTACTGTGTGAATAAGCTCTATAAACACTGCTTTATGAGAAAGTCGGGGACATAAAATATTTCTATTACAACTAGGGTTCTCATTGAATGTAATGATGAAAGGTAATAGTTCTGTTTTCACCTAATGTTCTTGCAAGAATTTGGAGGGAAGAAATGTTTTAAATTAAACCCTCCTTTCAAAAAAAAAAAAAAGGAGTTTTAAGAAGAGTTTCTGAGAGGTAGGTGCAAAACAAGTGTTTTGAAAAGTTAACTGCCTACTCAGATCTTGGCCTCATGTGCTGCTGTGCTAAATAGAATAATCAGTCAAGGAAGGTTAGGAAACCAGCATGTTGAACAGCTGTCAGAACAGTAGGGTGATGTTAAGGACCTACAAAATACAAATGGAGGCTTTCAAACAAAGGCCTTTCTCTTAACAATCCCTTTTCTTTCTTAGTAATTATATTTGGACTGTGTTTCCTTGGGTCTTTTCTTTCTTATGGAGAAGTGCCTAAATCCATCCTTTTGCAGTTTCTTATGGTGATTCTGGTGGAATCTGCAATTAACAGTCAGTCTGGGCCACCTCTGACGACAAAGCCCAAGAGTCTCAAGAAAAAAATTCTGCATGGTAAATAAAATGTGAATATAGCACTCAAAAAAACATGCAGACTACATTTTTCAAAGAATATTAGGGAAACTGAACTCTTGGGGGAAAGTGGCTGTTTGTGTGACATTGGAGCTGCTGGCTACATGGAAAATATCACCTCTCGTGCATCTGAGTAGTTTCAGCCAAACCTGCGGTACTTGGTTTTGACTAAATCTACAAGGATTGACATATAATTTGTCATAATTTCTGCTTGGACCAGTTTAGGGTACTTAATATTTATAATAAAAAATGTATTTCCCAATGAATGAATATATTTATGGAATAATTACATTATCAAGTCATTGTGCACAAATTAATTTCCAGTAAAAACCACATTTTGGCCAAGTCCCTTTTGGGCAATACAACTGGGATTTTACTGCCTCAGTGGGTCACGTTTCCAGCAGCAAACGTGTCAATGGCTTGCAGGATGGAGCCTAAATGGGGATGGATTCTTAGAAAGAGTTTGAAAGAGATTTTTGAGGTATCACACACACCAGGCTGCTGATGCTGATGTATCAAACAGCTTAGAAAGAGCAATGATGTAATGGCTCTGTCTCATCCTGCCTTCTCTGCTCCAGTCTCATTGCAGTGAGTGGCTGCTTGCCATTCTCACACAGGCTGCACAGCCAAGGCTTTTATTTGAGCTCAGTGTGAACTGGGGCTGAGGGAGGTGTGTGCAATGGAATGTGGTCCATTTGGGATTGCCAGGAAAACTGGCAGCCTGCCCTGCTTTTGAGCATGTTAAAGCCTCCTTTTAAAGAGTGGTGCCTGATTGCTCTTCACTGCTGTGTCAGTCAGAAGCCCCTTTGGGACTCTGAGGGGATCACAGGTGCTTCTCATGAAGGACAGAAATGATAAAAATGTAAAAAGCTATTTTCTTCCGTTACAGTATTTGGCTTGTTATAATGTTTCACCTAAGTGACGTTGAGCTGAAATATGAAGAATAAAATTGCTAACTTCTTGAAAACTGATTCTAGTTATTGTTCCTGCCCTTGACTATATTTGATATCTGCCTCTTGTTAGGCAGATGCTAGGTGTCCACATGTTTTAGAGAAATTTTTTCCTCTTTAAAAATGCTAATTAGCCAGTACTTAAGGAAGACAATGGCTGAGCCCGGCAGCCATGTGGGTGCAGCACCTCCTTGTCTGGGGCTTCCTCAGGAAGGGACAGAGACCCCGCGGGGGGTGGAGCTGGTGGGGGCTGGGACACAGCCCGGTCCCGCTCACCGGCTCCGCCTTCCGGAGCCCCGCCCTGGCCCTGCTGCTGCTGCTGCT
>VZRX01009255.1:0-38521 GCA_013398075.1 Notiomystis cincta | reverse complement strand
TAATTCAGAGGGAAGGGAGGTTTACATTTCTCATTTCAAGGGAGGCTCCCGCCTTTCTTGGTAAATACCTGTCCAAACTGGGACACTAGGTTAAAAAAGAACAATTTTTTTTTTAAACTGTAAGTATATCATACTTTTATGAATGGTTTATATACACTTTTATTTTCATAAATAAAATTTTCATTTTGAAAGTCCTAAGAGAAGAAGATTTAAAAGTCTAAATGTGAATTCCAGGCCACTTGGGAAACCAGCATCTTTTTCAGATGTCAAGTTCTCTGTGTTCCTAAGCTGAGGAATTTTAAATTAATTAATTGTTTATTTCTGACATATCTGCTAGTGACACAAGATGGAATCCTTTCTTCTAACTCAGCTGCTTTAGGTTTTCTTCAGTTTCTTCAAATCCTTTTTTTTTTTTTTTTTTTTTTTTTTTTTTTAANTTTTTTTTTTTTTTATTATTATGGAAGAGAACAGCAAACTTTTGGCTTCTATGAAGGGAAAATGTAAAATTTATCTCTGACTTGCTGATTTTAGAAAATGAGTACTGTTTGAAGTTGCATCTGGCATTTCACAATGACTTCTGGGGCCCCTGTATTAACAGGTATTGGAGGAAAATGTGAATGATAAGTTACTTTTAGAGAGCACTGTGCAATTTATTGCTTGGCCATAGGCTTTAAAAGAAGTGCATTTCTGCCTGACAGAGCATAAACTGGTCACCAGTGCAAATTTCATTAATATTGAGCATATAAAGTGCTGTATTTGGAATTATCATTTAAAATACATTTGGATGCTGTGAAGCACTAAAGCAGAGGATTTGGAATTCTTGGCTGGCTTGTTGCTTTTTTTCTCCCCTAAAATTGCTAATTGTTGAAGATAAGTGTTCGGCAAATATTATCAGAATATAGAAGAGGCACTTTCAATAGGTCAGAAAATAGTTTCAGTCACTTGGACCTGACAAAATCAGTCAGTTTTACAGACTAGAATGCAGTAGAAAAATTTACTAAACAGACTGGTAATGCTCTTATAATTACTGTAGCACAGTGTGCTGAACTCTACAGTAAAATGTAAATTTTGCTGTCCATCATTGCCAAATATGATTTTTTTTTCCAATTGCATAATCTTCATGGCTTTTTTTTCTGTTTGCTAATCCCTAGCAAATTGAGTTGTTGATCTATTCTAATACCTATGACTTTGGTGGGATAAAGTGAATACATAAAGGTTGTGGGTTGGTGTGGGTTGGGGTTTTTTTTGCATGACAATACAGATACACAAATCCCACCACCACCACCTATTAGGGAAAGAAACAATTTAAAGTTCTGTTCACACAACAAAATAGATTCAAACCAAGAAAATCATAATATATTCAAGCTACAGACATAATAGCAAATTTTGTGGAGTTTTCTTAGCAAAGGACATTTTGGAAAAAACCCCAAACTCTTAGGATAGATTTTTAAATTTATTTTTCAAGGGAGACAATAGATTAGAATCATATTCCCTACGCTGCTAGTTTACTAATTTTTAATTAATTTTATTGGTTGGATTACTGAGTGTCCTCAGATCTTTTTTATTTGACCCTGTGTCGTCTTATATTTCACTACTGTAGATGAGATTTTAAAAATGATGATTATAATACTGGTATATGCTTCTACATATTTATTAATTTTAGTGTGAGTTGTGTCATTCTAATTTTCCAGGGTAGAAATACCAGTGAACAATCACAATGGAACTTTTGTCTCTGAAATACAATGTATTCAGTGTCCTTGGCTGCCATTGAAATTACTGTCTTGAACATTCAGAAAACGGTGGAATGGAGAGAATACCAGAGTAGTTTCGTCTCTGATAAAAAGATGCCACATTTGGGATGTTCACTGGTGCAGGAAACAAGGGCATTTCATTTCAGTTCACCTTAATAATTCCTCTCAGCTGTCAATAGGTATCCAGTTCTCCTTGTAAGTCTCTCTATGAACTGCTGGAGTACAAAGGAATCAAAGTCGATGAGGAGGGAGAGATTTGAAAGCTCCTTTCATCTGATGCATTACTTGGACACTGAACTGTGTAAGCTAATTACTCTGCCTTTCTATCACCTCCAAACCTGGCCATCCATTAATAACCTAGAGTCATGGCTGGCACTCCTGGCCTTCCTTTGGTCTTTGCAAGCTCCAAAAAGATTCTTGGCTCAAAACTTACAGTATCACCTCTGTAGGGTCAGAAGGGACCTTGAAAGGTGTCTTGGGCATTTCTTCTTCAAGACCAGAATTTTATACCCTCCTGATATATCTGAAATTTAGATCTCAGCTCTGTGTTGTTGCTCTGTTTAATTGGAAAAAGATGAAATAATAACTCCTCTAGTTAAATGCCTGTTTCATGGTGCAGCTTTCAAGAAGTGCTTGAATTAACATTTTTTTCTTTCATACAGCTCAGATCACTTAATTTCTATCTCTCATAGTCCATCTCCCTTTTGAAACAAGAACAATGGCCTGACATTGGCAGGCTGAGCTAGGAAAACTTTAAATGCTTTCTCTTTTGTCACAGAGTTATGGGGAGTAGCTGTGAACAGAACTTTATTATTATTTGGAATGAAGAGTGGTGAGTTCAATACCATGAGCTGAAAGCATTCAAAAGCCTGGTTGATTTTTAAAATTAGGTTCTCATATAGATATTAAAAAAATATTGATTTAGTGTAGTCTGATATTTTTACTGAACTTAATGATTGAGCAAAATGTTGTGGCCTTGATAAAAGTCTGTTATGATGTAATCATGGTTTGTTTGCAAAATTAAAAAATCCTATATGGACCAGTTGCTTTTATTTTGTTCCTTGTGTACTCATTGTGTGTTTCAGAGAGCTAAAAGCAGACAAAGGAATGTAAGACTTCTTTCAAGCAGCTCTGAGATAAAATTCAAGTTATTCTATCAGCCTATGACCAAACTAATCATCACTTCCTGCAGATTTTTCTGCGGTTTCCCATTAATTTCATTAATCTGTCTGAAAGTGTTTCTCTTTAGCCAACTCTCCTATGAGAGACCTTTTTCCCAAGTGCTTCTGAGGTCGGGCTGCCTTTTTACCAGCACAGCTGCTAGGACTTGTCCTGAGGCAGCACCTGAACTGTCTCCCCTGTAAGAGAACAAGTCTTCCCCTGAGTTTTGGTCTTGCCCAGTGAGGATGACTCTTGCTGTGGGGATGTGCTGTCTCTTGCTGCCATCAGCTTAGCTCCTTCTGGAGCCATTAGTGCTGCTACCAGCTTGTCCTCATCCTTGTCAGCCCGAGCAGTAACAGCACCTTGCACTGAGCACTGCCATGACTGTATTCTCTAGGGCAGCAGTGAGCTCTCCAAGGGCATCCTCTTAAACAGAGGATGGCCTTCAGCCTTTGCCTGTGCCTCCCAGCCCTCTCTGCACCCCCTTCCCTTTCCAGCCTGGGACTCTGCTCTGCAGGGCGTTCCTGGGCTCTGACTGTCTTGGCAGTTCCTCTGTATGAAGAGAGGCAGTGAAGAGGACACAGATTTATCTCCCCAAAATCAAACACCACCACGAGGACCTATGAGGCTGTGATCCATCTCAGCCTTGAGAATGGCAGAAAAAAGGAAATACAGTTCTTTAAGCTCTCCTTTCATAGTCTCACTCCCCTATCTTGAGTCTCTGTCCAGTTCTTCTCCGAATTCCTATAAACCGTGATCAGATCTGTAGTTAGAAGATTTTATAGCACTAAAAATTTCAATAAAGCTTTGCACATCTTTGAGCAGTGTATCCATGAGCTAACAGTGAATATTATGTCACATAGTGGGTGGACAAAAAAGCAAAATATTTCTGGAAGAAAGATAGAAACAATTTTTTTGTGGTTTTGTTTTGATAAAAAGAAAGAATAATTTTTAAAAACCTAAGAACTGTAAATGACTAAACAATGTATTAATTTAATGCAGCTGCCAAGATCATATTCATTTTTCTCCAAGACAGCTTTTGGAAATAGGAGCCTATTGCTGCCTTTTGTCTTTCCTTTGAGGGTGGGAAGGGCTGGAAAGAAAGAGGGATGACAGTGCTGTATCACGAAATCTTTGTCCACACCTTAAATTAAGAACTTCCTCTTTTTGTCTAGATTCTGAGTGCTAACTAAAACCTCTCCAGAAAATGTCATCAATGAAGTCTTGCCATCTGACAAATTTCCTGCCAATTCAACTGATAGTTAATACTAATATTTTTAATAATTTTCTAGAAAGTAGTTGCTTAAAGATATGATTTCCTGCTTCCTATCCTGATCAGGACAGCTTTCTGAATCAATTTATCTTAAATTAATGAGCAGCATGCTTATATTGCAGTCAAGTCCCACAGCCTTTTTCTCTTTGCCCCGCTTTGACTTTGCTTTCCCCTCAAATGGATCCTGATTTTGATGTGTCTTGACTGATGGTAAAGAACCAAAGTTAGGATCAATACCAGCTAAAACTTTCCTTAGTGTTGGACAAAACAGTTCTCTACAGTGAAGTGTTACAAATGGCCTGGTGTGTTGCACTGTGTCCCTTCTGGCTCTAAACCCTTATCCACTCTGGACTCTGGCACAAGAGTTTCTAAAACCAAGATGTAGTTCCCCTTTGCAACTTAGACTTGTCTGTAAAAGGAAGAAGACATTTAACCAGAATTATAGATTAGATAATTTATCAGATTTGAAAATTGTGTTTAAAATTCGCTATTCCCAGTGCTCTACCCTTGGAGAAAAAAGAAATTTACAAAGAAATACAGATATTTAAGATGCATTTATAACTGCTCTTGTCAAAGCATGCTATCTTGTTTCTAAGTTTCATGTTTAATAGCAACAAATTCAGGCACTGCATGTAAAGAACAATCCATTCATATTAGTTCAAATAGTAGCATAGACACACAGCCCCCTTTCAATTAATTAATCTTCATGGAAAATTAATCTCTGATTAGAAGTATGGGATAATTTTTATATTACAAAATACACCTTAGTGAAAGCTTTAATCAAAGTCTTCTTGTCATGAAGCAGTAATGTTATGGACACTTTCCTTTTACTGCCTTTTTGTGGGAGAGGCAGAAGCTGTCTCCTTTAGCTCCCATCTCCTGTCTGTAGTCAATTAGTAATGAAGAACAGAAAAATGAAGGTACTGAAGAAGATGAGGCAATCATAAGTTACAGATTCTTCAACACTAGACCATAGCTGATACTTGAGGAAGCAAAATAGTGTTGGAGCAATTACTGGAATATTTTAGCTGGTATGTCCTCTCATCTGGGGTTCCTTGCACCAGTTTGTGTGTATGAACAGCATAGCCCCTGAGGGATTTTCCTTCATTTTCCTTCATTTACACTCCTGGTATCCAAAGCAGTGGCAGTGAATTCCACAAATTAATAAATAAAATAAATGAAAAACAAGAAATTGCAATGTAACTACTCAGTTGTTTATATAACGAGAGAAGCAATTTTGTATTTCAGAAACAAAGCTTGTATTTTCATACCTCATATATTTTGATATACATTTCATATTCAGATATTTTTATCATAAAAATGCAGCTATTATTTCAAGAAATGGAGTTTTCAAGTAATAAAATGCATTATTTGTTGTTTTTACAGCCATACAACAAATTACAGAATAAGTTCTCCCTAGACACTGAATTCTGATTCCAAAGTTGCCTTACCTGAAATTCCACTTCATTTGTCAGAGGCAATATTGTGATGTCTATGTAAATAGTCTCTCTAGGAATTTTAGTTTATTTTATGACAGTGACTATATTTGTAATGGGTGTTATAGCCCTGAAAAATACCATATGGCAAAAATGGCCATATTTATTTTAAAGTGATCAGGTTCTATTTGTTCAATCTATTAAAGTAGCCACCATGTCAGCTAATTTGACATCTGTATTACTCAACATCATTGCAGTGACATATGGTGAAGCATAAGGGCAAACATGCAAATATTAATTTCATCAGGACCAGGACATTGTCTAAGCAGGAAAAAGCCCTTTGTTAGCAAATCTGTACTTAAGAGCAGTACATTAACCTCTATATTTACCTGCCAGGCTCTGCTCTGAAATGAACAAACAGAAGTTCCCATCTTGATGTGAGTAAAATGGTTGACAAATTGTGAAATATGATTGCAAAGAAGGAACAAAAGCTCCAGTGACCTCAGTAAAAATGGTGGGAGCTCAAAAATATATTGAACTGTTGCCCATGATCAGGTTTTGAGGAGAGGGAGGGAGGGAAGGAGGGAAAGAGCAAGAGGTTAAGTAAATTGCATTTGTCCAGTTTCTGACTACAGCTTCCTTTTTATAAATAAGCCATAGCAGTGTTATGGTACCCTAAAGGAAAGATTAGCCTGCAGCTGTGAGGTAGCATCAGGTATTGGTCATATTGTACTTATGGGAAGACAGAGGGGGAAAATATCACAGTATTACAGAATATGATTGTTAATCTCTTTAAAAAGAGGGGGGGAAAGTTCTCAAAGCTGCTTCCATTTCCTCTTTGGAAAATAATAGGAATCAAATGTGGGATTTGAGACTTATTTACAAATGCAGAATAGTCATAGACATTTAAGTAACAACTGTAGCAAGGGAGATTAATATATTTCTGAAATGTCATTTCAGAAAAGGCCACGTTTTAATTCAAACACATTTGATGTTTGAAGGATCCTGGCTAGCACTGTTAGCTGTTAAAGGAATGTACAATAAAGTATATTCTCTTTGACAGAATGTATTTTATGCCTTCAGCTGAGAGTATTAATTCTCTTTTACTGAGAATGAGAGAAGAGATTTCTGGCTTAAAGAGTTTATAGCCTTGCCAGTGTTTCTTCTCAAGAGCCACCAGCAATAATCCATCTTGATGTCCTGCCTCAGCATCCCCAGCAAAGCAGCAGCTCTAACTCTCTGCTGGCTCAGGGCTCTCAGGCAGGACAAGCCCTTGGTGTTTAGCATCTGGAGGGTGCAGGGTCAACTCCCCCTGAGTCCAGCTGGCCCCCTCATTCCTGCTTTCCTGCTCACCCCTTCTCTTTCCCTCCTAAATGAGGCAGCCCCCAGGTGGAAGATGCAGTTGTAAAATGTTTCCTGTGTGTTTGAGTTACCAATGTTATGTGTAACTCTGCATTTATGTGGGTTGAGTGGCACAAGAGGAATTAAAAAAGGGCAGGAACAGTCTCACCATGATCTTTACTCCAGGTGTCTTTCCTAAAGGAGAAAAAATACCCACTCTGTGGTTGTCCTGAGTGTTTCTCTAGCCCTGAAAAAATGGCTATTGGTCTGCTTTGTGCCATCAGACCAGTGCTACTCAGCTGAACAGGGACTGCAGCCTTGTCCCAGAACTATTCAAACTCACACTATGAGCTAGTTGAGACAACATGAGAGCCTTCCTAATTATATCAGTAAAACATTAGTGCTGTGCAGCTTCTTAACCAACTAAACAAGATGACTTGAGCTTGTGCCCCGTTCTTTTTCTTCCTCCTTATCGAATAAAAATCACATGGTTTGAAAAATGGGGATTGCCTTCAGAGGGTTCCAGACCAATAAGGAAATAATTCAGTATTAGTACCTAAATCCCTGTAGAAGCACAAGTCAAGCTGAAGTATTATGCATGAGTTGGTAGATCTTCTATATGTTGTTTGTACTTACTCCCTGAGGCTTTGTGCTATAAATATCAGAAACTGGAATGCAAAGCAGCACTCATCAGGGACAATAAAAGTAATAATTTGGAGATTCATTCATAAATATGGCTGGAGGGGACCCATTATGATTGCAGAGTTTGGTCTTCTGCAAGAGACAAACTTTCCTTGTAGTAATCCCTACTGAAAATAGGCTCAGTTTTTATTTATCCAAATAGTATAAATTTGGGGACTTATGTTAAGGATCAAAAACCCAACCCTGTATTTGAAAATCCTTTTTTACCACTGAGCAGCTGAGAGAGCTGAGCTAAGATCATAGATTCCCAGAATCATTAAGGTTGGAAAAGACCTCTAGGAGGCTCACATCCAACTGTTCGCCCAGCACCCCTGTGTTCAACACTAAACCATGGTCCCAAGTGCCACGTGCACACTTTTGAACACTTCCAGGCATGGTGATTCCACAACTTCCCTGGACAACTTGGACAGCTTACTTTATGACTAGCTGTCATCTCACTTTCATCTGATGCTCTAGGCTCTGTATGATCACACAGAAATTAGTAAAAAATTACATGTCTTTATAATTCAGACAAATTTATATTAACTTGTGGGGCTTAAAAAGCTAATAAATAGCAAATATTTATACAAATATATTAGAAGATTATAATAAACTACATATATACGCACACCATATTGAATATAATTATATGACAATTATTGGCTAATTTTATAGTAATTGAATATCTACTTATTAAAAATGTTGCTAAAGGTTCCAAATTTTTAGGAATAGTTCTTTCTGCTAGGAAAGACCCTGATTTATAATCTGTGTATCAGGGTCCTTGAGATGAGACTGGTTTTCTGTTATTTTCAAGGTTTTAGGTTCCTGCAAGGCATTTTAGAGCATCCCCAGCATGATGATGCAGGTTTTGGAAGGATTTTAAGGGGCTTTTGTGGACCATGTCAAGAACATGTAATGTGAATTTCAGTTATCCTGGGAACAGCTGCTAGGTGAATAGGGCCACAAAACATGACTGTATCCAGACACTAATGTTCTCTCT
The DNA here is from genome assembly GCA_013398075.1 of Notiomystis cincta. NCBI lineage: Eukaryota > Metazoa > Chordata > Aves > Passeriformes > Notiomystidae > Notiomystis > Notiomystis cincta. Next base: position 29,878 of record VZRX01009255.1, on the reverse strand, counting down.
AGGTTCTCCTGTAATCATCTTTTGTGCACTGAGAAAATAAACTGCTGTGGCCTTGAAATTTTCCAAGTGTAGGTGAAAACATATTCTGTAATAGACTGTCAATTATTTGCAAAATTTTAATCCACTACATCCTTATTCTGCCTTTAGTACTTGAGGAAAAGAATAGTGTGCAGATGGATGTGCCAATAATAGCTGATAAAAATGCATTAATTTTACATCACCAAATAATCATCATTAATTTAATTCCAGTACACCATAAAATGTCTAATTCCTCCTCAGCCAGTCCACATTTAAATTGATAAAAGAGACAAGAGTAGTTTAGAAAGTCTCATTAAGTGCTCAAAATTATAGTTTATTTTTTGTGTGCAAAGTTTATTTCTTTAATCAATTAAAATGCAATAAACACTACAGTAAGAATGCTGAAATTGCACAGGCAGAGACAAAAGATAAAGTACCACATGAAGCATCCCCTCTTGTCAGTACTCCTCCCAATTTGGATGCAGCAGGTTCATTCCCAAAGGGCTACATTTTAATCCACTGTGCCTGAGCCCAGTTAGTAAGTCCTCAGCAGAACTAGAGATATACCTGTAGTTTTAATTTATAGCTGCTGTTTTTCATAGCCTGTACAAATTAGATAGTGTTCTTTATTAGCTCTATTGCCACAAACACTTTTATGTAATCAGATTATCTTTTTTTTTTTGCTTTAATAGTTCATGCTAATTTTCTGTCACACCAATTTTTGAAAGTTGTCCCTGAGACTTTCAAGTAACATTTTCTCTCTGGCTTGGCAATTGTACTAAAAAAATATCTCAGCTCTTCTAATAATGGTTATTTATCTACTAATTCCTACCTTCTGATAGAACACCCAGTGTTTGCTCATGAAATAGGGAGTTAATCAGCTTAATGAGACATTCTAAATGGTTTCCATAGATCTAATTTATTAATAATTCACAAGATACTCAAATGGCTGCCATTAGTTTGCTATCTCATTCTACTCTCTGTGTTGTATACCATAACTGCTGTAGAGTGAAAATATCACTTGAGGCCATGGATGGAACTCTGCAATTGTTTATAAAAATACTCTTTTAAAAAATATTTCACTGCTGGCATTTCAGGAGGGAAACATGACAGATACCTTGCTTCAGCTGAAACTTAGAGATTCAAAAAGAGTGAATTTAGTGTTTAAAAGAAATTTAAGGCTCTTCAGGGTTGCTGACTTCTCATTCCTGTGTATCAGCTCTGTGCAGGCAAGTGTTAGCACTGTCACTTCTATTTCTGAGTGCAGCTCAGTCCGTTTCAGGGGTGACATCTGTGCCCCTGAGGTGACTCAGACATCCCTCCTTGGCAGAAAAGTGTTAGAAGTGGGCTGTGTTCTGAAGATACAGATAGCACAGCTTGGGTTGGATGTGGCAAATTAAATTAAGTAGAAATCTAATAATATATTGTAATTAAAACCCACATGGAACCTTCAGCATTTGCTTTACGAATTTGTGAATACTTTTGGGAGCATTCAGATATGATGCCTATTTCAGTAACTTCCAAAATCTATCACATGGACAGTTTCTTAAGCTCTGTATAAATCAGAATATTTAAATTCTAGTACAAGAGATGGAAATGTACAAGGAGGGGTAGAAGGTAAGGAACAGATTTTAAAAGAATTCAACTATTAAAAAAACCCAAATAGCTTTGGTACTCATACTTCTGTTGTTATGTATCTAAATATAAGAATCCCGAATTACTTAATTATTTGATTATTTTATTCAGTCTGTTCAGTATTCTTCTTTTTGGAACTTTGTAATCTCTCTTCCTACACCATGTAGGTGTTGCACTTTTTCAAAAAAGGAAATTGCACTTTTAAGTAAAAAAAAAAAAAAAAAAAAAGAAGTGTTTTCATCCATCATTGTATCGAAATAGAATGCTTTGCCATTTTATTCAACCACATTTCTATAACCACACATAAAATAGCAACAGAGAAAGATAGAACAAATTGTACCTAGCCAGGAATTTGTATAAATTCCCTTCTTCTGATCTTATATTCATCTGCTTCTCCATGTATTAGAATTATATGTCACCACAAGAAGTCAAATTGGTTTTTGCAGTGCTTCAACTAAAAGACTCTGAGTTGGAGCAACTTATAGAAAGAATCTGATGCCACATAGGAAATTTATTTAATGTAATAAGAAAAGCTGTATCTTATGTTGCAGGGAACAAATGCTAACAAATTTCAAAATACATGAAGTATATGAAATTGGGATATCGCACCCAAAATCTCATTAAACATTCCTATTTTGTCTTTGTAACATCTGTCATTATCAAAATCAAATTCAACAGTCATTAGTCACTGTTGCTAGGGAAAAAAGAAATCCCTTGTACATTTTAGTATGGCAGTTAAAAATCCCTGTAGGGAATTTAATTTGGCAACTTTATAGCAGCAGCATAGACTAATATATTCCAAGAAAGTTAGATTGTCTGTGGCTGTTCCAAAAGTACGTTAGATAAATCCCAAAGTTCACCTCTAGAAAGAGTCAAAGGCCATGGGCTGCAAAGCTGGAGTGAGAACTGTATTGTAACACTCAAAGCCTTGTTTGGGTCACTGTTTGTGCTCGTGGATTGTGCTCAACGCATGTACATTGTGCTGTGATTGCACAAAGACAGGAGCCTGGTGTCTTAAAGGGGTTCTAAGGTACTTCAGGTATTGGCTGCACATGTTATTTGTTTGCAAATCCAAAGCATGAGGGTCTCCTGGATCTCCTCAGCTATCAGAGCTCTCTGGCAGTGTCATTCCAATTCCAGGCCCCCAACAGGCACCAGTGGATAAACAGGTAATCATGTGTAAGCCCATCCCAGAGCATGGAGAATATCTGATCTCTTCCTGTAAGAAATCCATGCACAGCAGTCTGTATAATTATTTCTGGAGGCAATTCTCTCTTTTCAGCTTCCCCAGGCCTTTTGCTGTTCCTCATGTTGGTACCACAGGATGTGATTGATGGCGCGCGTGGTTCAAATGCCCCTGGCAGAGATAGAAATGTTTTGTCCAAATCAAAGATTCAGATTTGGCAGATCTCAGTGTGTCTGTTGGAGATGGAAAGACAGTCAAAAGCCATTGTGCTTGATAGAAAGTAGGAAAATAAAAAAAATTAGTGAATAGTTTTATGGATATATCATTAAAGGGAAATAAGCGTAGGTAGGCACCAGTGATCGTTCCATATGTGCACTTTGCTGCTGGATTCTTTTCTAATATTTAGTGTTCCTGAATATTTTCGTGAAAGGAAAACATAGGTTTGATGGGTCTAGATAATTTTTCTGTTTCATTATTTAAATGTCAATGAGGTAGAATATCAGTTTTAACTGAAAGCCTTAGGAAAGCAATCATTGGGTATTGGAACTCCCGAATAAAAGAGAGTAGAACCCAGAGAAAGACAATTTATCTTCAGGTCTTCTGAATATAAGGATTTCTGCATTGCATCATTTTATTCATATTTATTGCCAAGTGAGAAGGGTTGCAATGAATTTTTCTATATCCTTTACTGGCATGTTGCAATCAGATGTTGAAGCATGGATGTCCAAAGATGGAAATGAGAAATGGCCCCTAAGCACAATCAGAGGCCTCTCTAGAATGCAACTAAAGCTGTGCTTTTATTGATATTGCTGAGAAAATGTACCTACTGGATACATTACTCAGCCATATAAATCCTATTTTATAGTAACAGGAAGCACAGCAGGAAGCTCTGATTTGGCTGGTAAAGTTACCAGTGTGGTCCCTCTTTCTTTTATCAGGTGGCCCATATTATCTTCTAGGTGTTGAATGTATTTATAGGGTTTCTCCCAACATATCTCCTGCTGTCAGAAGGCATTATGTAGTCAATAAAAATTGTGGCTGTTTGTTTCCCTCTCTCCCTCCCCTGTCCTGTCCTTGAAAAAGTGTGTGTGAGGGATTTTTTTGGTACCATATTTGTTCTGATGAACATTGATTTAATTTGTCTGGAAAAAAAAAAAAAAAACAAGAAAAACATTACTTTTGCTGCATCTAGCTATTAAGGGTATTGGTTTAGAAATGCATTGTTTTAGAAACCCCCAGGGGGGAAAAATATTTTATGAGCAGAGAGAATGGATGAGCTTCACTTGCTGACTACAGATCCTACAGGGATGGTGCCTTGCCAGCAGGAACTTCCCTGCAGATGCTGATAGGTTATGGCACATCAGTTGCAGAAGCACATTTTAGCAAACAAATCAAAGATCAACACACAGACACCCAAATCCACAGACCTGAGAATTGTATCCCTTCTGAAATTTGAAAATCCCTTCACTGTGGACTAAATAAATACATACGTAGGATGGAAAAGCAAGAAGCAATTCATAAAAAAATGACCTCTTCCATTATTAACTGGCAAAATTCCCAAAGGCATTAAAATAAATGAACCATAGCATGAATCAGAAAGGCAAAAAGTGATAACTTGGGACTTATACTTTATAAGTTTAATTAAATACGAATGGATTGCTGAGACAGCATATGACTTCCTATACTATTACTGCTAGAAATAATTTCAGTGATTTAAAGATAGAAATTGAATGAGAGGTTTGACTGTATCTCATCTAATTCCATTATTCATGTCTACTTTCCTGTTTTCCCTGAACTGCATCAGTTGTCACTTTAAAATTTCAGTCTCTGCAGAGTGCATATGCAATTCTCCATTTAGCTCATTTTCCAGCTGTTTATGTATAAAACCCTGTGAGTGTTTCAGAAGCATTTTACTGCTGTTGCTTTGCAGAGCCTATTATCAGCATGGAATGAAAAAGGAAATAAATTTTGAAACAATTGGAAGAAAAGAACAAACATCTTCAAAATGAGCACTGAGAAACTTGGAGGGTTGGACTGCGGTACATGGTGCTACTTTGTTCACCAAATCACAAATTTCTAAGTCATACTAAGAAGTTGAGTCCATCTGAACTTTACACTTTCTTAATTCCCAGAGTAAATTACTCCAGCTAGTACAATGGATGAAAGGAAGGAGATGAATGTAATAGGCTTTACTGTTTTGTATTATTTTAAACAAAAAATAACACTCTGTTTTGAAATTTTTTTTAGGAATAATACTTAAGGCTTTGTGATTAAAAACTCTGTTTCTGAGGCTTTTGCTGATATATTACAGAGTATTTTCAGTGGAATTGTGTAGAAAAATAGAAAATAGGATGAAATTCTTTATAGAAAGATAAAACAAAAGAAGAAAACAGATAGGTTGCATAAGTATTTATGGAATTTGTACCTCAAAGCTGAATTCTGCTAATCAGAATTATGATGCTCATGGCCAACTGAATTTTTAGAATAAGGAATGGAGACAAACTGCCTGTGTCTCCTTATATACAGTGCTTTCAGTATGCACAAAAGTGTGTTTGCTATGCAGAAAAATCTGGAAAACGCACGACTTTTAAGAGTAGTACTTTTTCTGTATTTGATAGTTTACTAAAATTATTTTTTTAAAATGAGTTCTTAAGCCATCTTCTTCTAAGTTCTTTCCTGTATAACTACCTTTAGAAGAATAGAAGAGTTAATGAAACTATTCAAATATGCAAGATTGCACTCAACAGAAATTAAGTGAACTGGTAAAAATAATCATTTCCATCAATTTATTCTATTGGAATGGGATGAAAATCTGGGAAATTCCCAGTAAAAGAGCTGTGATATTTTTCTTTATTTATGAACGTGGTGTGCTTTTGCATTCATTGCACATGCAAATTCCTACTGAAGCCAAGAGAATTTCTAGGTGAGAAATATATCTGAATTGACTCCATAATTTAATCAAGATGTTGAAGTGTGAGCATTTCCCAAAGTAAGCTGCAAATCAATGTGGCACAAGAAAAAGAAAGTATTAAAAGCATAGTGCCATGGTAGAGAATGGGGCTGGGCAATCAGACCAGAAATAGTGTGACTTCAGCCATTGAGAGGAAATCTGAAATGTGACTTCAATTGCACTGAATTAAAACTAAATCAACATGATCTACCACATTGAAACTCAAATATTCTGTTAGAAACATTTTATAAGTCATAATTTTGTTCTGATAATTAAGAATGACAAATAAATTTTAAAAATAAAGCAGACAGTGATGTAGATCACATAGATGTGATTCCTGTATGCAAATAACAGGATAACAGCTTTGGAATGAGCAGAGCCATTATCAGGTACATGTGATACAAACCATTAGTAGGAAGAGGGCAAAAAATCCAAGGGTATTCTGTTCTTGTGCTTTGTATTTGACCAATATTCATTGACCTAATTCAGCTCTGAAATGAGGCACTGAGGAGTAACACTGCACTCCCAGATTTGGTGTGTTCTGCATGGGGTTACAATGAGTGAAATCTTTGTTTCTGCCCTCCGTGGACACCAAAATTTACCTGCAGTGGGCTCTCAGTGAATGCACAGCCCCCGTTTGCATCCCTGTATCCAGAGTCCAATTAAACAAATTTTTAAGTTGTCTTGCAACCTGCATGTCTAGATTTAAGATTTTTTGCTTTTCCAGATGAAATGAGACACAATGCAAGGGCTCCATGTTGAAGCTGATATTGTTATGAGCACATTTTTAAGGTGGTGGGTACCACCTGTAGAAGATGGCAAGGCCATAGATGTAAATACACTGAATTATAAGTCTCATCCAGTCTCTGAAAGTGGGCTAGGACATGGGTAACTCCTAAAAAAACCATGGGTGAATGTCCTTAGAGCTGGTTCTCACTCTCTGAAAGCCAATAAACCACACCATTGATGTGAATAATGCCAGGAAAGTGCTGACTGGTTCTGTGTCATGCCTCTGTGCTCCCTTTGCAGAGATTCCTTACAGTCACAGGTTAAAAGACATCCCCCCCACCCCCATGCTTTAATTTATTCTCTCAGTTTTGGAGGGGTTTTGGTATTGTCCTTGTATGAAATGTACTCCCAAACTTTTACATCCTGTGAGTCTCCATCTTTTTGCAGGCATCTTTATTAATATTGAAAAGTTGCAAAGCTTCCTTCTCTGCCCATGGTTTCCTGTGCTACCAATGCTCCAATTTACACTTAAAAATTAAGATAAAAAGCTTCCTGCTTTTGCTAATCAGTACAAAAAGAAAACTGTGAAGAAGGATGCAAACATCAAAATGCTTTTTTTTTTCTTTTTGCTTAGATAGTTTGCAACTTTGATAAGCTCAGAGAAATAAGTGTGGGAAGCTGTTGCCTGTGATACAGACCCATTAAACTATTCTCCTTGCAGAAAAAGCAGTGATCACAACATCTCACATCTGTTCTTGTTGAACCTTAGAGCATGAAAGGAAATGAGATATTACAGGGAAAAAAAACCAAACAAAACCCAAACTAACAGCTCAGTGTGCTGCTGCACTGGATTGCAGATTCTACAGTTTTTTTCCCTGCTGTGAAATCACTTTTTATACTGGCTTAGAAATTATAAGCGACGTAGCACTGCCCTAAATGTGTATTTAAGTACAGAGCAGACATAAACTGCTGAGTAGATCGTCTGAAAAAATGCTTCCCCAAGGAAGTCACAGCTTTTTATGGCCTGATTAGCCCTGGTTATACCAAAGACTGCTGCTGACAAGTGGTGCCTGGAAAGGAAAAGGCTTCCATATCCTCTTCTTTTAAAGATAATTCCATGCTGAACCACCTTGCTTTCCTTGCTCTGTCACTGTCTACCATTGACATAACAAAAACATACTGCAGGCATTTCTAAAACAAATTTATTCATTTTGCTTGATTTCTAGGGTGCAGAAAGGGGCCAGAAGTGTTCTCTGAGACATTAATTTCATCTGCGGCCTGTATTAAGGCCTCAGGAGAGAGTGAGTACTGCCTCAGTCTTAAACAGTTAAACTCCAGATACCAAATATCTTGACTTTTGCTTCTAAACTTACTTGGCTATGGAAGTCTAATTAATCCCCTAAAACTACAAAGACCTGCTGGACATATGGTCAACTTCTTTGAGGAGCTGTCAATCAGAAGGGCACAGGTATAATCACCAGTCTCCTTGGAAGAACACAGTGAGAACCCAATTGATTTTTAGGGTATCTGGGCATAATTTTTGCAGTGTCAAAAGTATTTTTGCAACCTTTTTAAAACAAAATTTTCTACACTGAAATAGGTGGCACATGGAGGGTACTTTCTTGAGTTAGCTCCTGTTGGATAGATTATTCTCATTTTTAACCCCAAAGTAGAGCTATACTCCACCCCAACATGGTTGCAAAATAACAACTTTTTGATCCTCTTGTATGCCAAAAACTTCACAGTTTTTGTTTTGTTTTGTTTTCTAATTGTTTCACTCACAATGTAGTCTGTGAATTATTCTACCTTGTTCTGATTAACATATTTTGAGATCTCCCATTTTGTGCTCAGGTGGAGTATTTTATCAGCTGTGCCTTCATTAGTGCAACAGCTGAGCTCTGTGGAGTAAAGCTGTGGGTGGAGAGCAGGTCTAAAATGTATTTTTCAGAGCTTCCACTTAGCACTGTTCTCCTCTGGCTGTATATAAACTTTGTCTTTGTAGGTGCCAGCTGCTAAATATTGTCAGGCAAACCTTGCCCCACACAATTTTCATGAACTCTGTCGGCAGAGTTGTCTAAGAAAGAAACACAAGGACCAAAGGAAGCATCAGCAAAGGGAAATCAGCAGTGAATTTTGACTAAATTACTTTAATTTTTTTGAAGAAGTTTGTTATTAAATCTAAATGAGCATTTTATTATTAAAATGTTTAAAAACTGTCATTTTGAAGCAATGCTTATTGTTAATTCAAGATGTTTTATTTTCCTTCTTGTATTAGAGGGAGTTAAATGTAAAGAACAGTCCCTGACTTCCTAAGAACAGGGAGACATTTTTGAACATAACATTTATAATTAAAACATCATTCAAAAATGACAGCCAAAATCATGCAACAGTATGCCTCTGAACAGACAGGACAAGGTTTTAGAGCAAAATGCGTGTAAATTATTTTGGGATGGGAAAAAAAAAATCTAAGTTTAAAGCTTCCCTATGGTGTAGCTTTCTGGTGCCCTGTAGCTGGCTGCTGAGGGAATAGAGCAGGAGCTTGAGATGCTAAAGGCAAACATAACTGAAATTCAAGAAAAATGTTGAATATCTTTAGACAAATAATGTAATAAAAAGGGAATTCATTAAGATCAGCAAAGGGTGTATATTTATGGATGCTAGTGAGCAGATCTGGGTCAAACAGAGGAACTAGGCTATGCATCAGTTTAATTCTCAGAAACTGAATTCATAAGCAGTGGGAGAGGGAATGTAAGAGGGGATGAACAAGTCCCAGCTTATTTTCAAACAGAAACACACACTTACTGCCTGTTTCCTGTCTGGCTTGCAATAGATAAAAGCTGAGGAGAGCTGCCAGTTATCTGAATTGATACACGCTCGACTGGAATAAAGAAGAGTTTTGTAATTTATTTTGTTGAGTTCTTTTCCAGTTGTTTGTAGCTGCCACATCTAATTGTGCTTGTGTAGTCCTTTAATTTGCATGAAAGAAGATAACATAATTGAAAAACTCAGGAGTAAGACAAGTTCAGATTACTAGCAGAGGCAAGTTAATTTGTTATTCATTAAATGCTAATGAACCTGGCACCTATGTTTTATTTGTTTCACTCAGTTTGAAATTGGAAAGGTCTTGTAACACAGCTAAGCCTGTGATAAACAGAGATGTTAAATTAAACTGCTGTTTTCCCTGATGTTCCATTAGAATAAGCAAGTTTGTAAAATTAGGGAACTATAAACACATGCATGTGGTGAAGCATCCTCTAAGGGCAAACACAAAACCATTAGGAAGTGATTCACAGATTCAGATTCCTTTGAGAACTGGGGCTAAACTTTTTGTCCCCTCAGGGCCCAGTTTGACATATTTTCTATACAGAATGGATAAAGTGTTGGTGCAATGAAAATTACACAGTGATCTTGTCTCAAAATGCAGGGGCAGAGTTTGTTTTCTGCAGCTGCCTGTGTTGTGCTGCCATTACAGCTGGAGTAGCCTTTAGTTGGCACAGATGTTTTTGATAATACTGCAGAAATGGCTGACAAGAAATCCAGGCTTGTTCTCAGAAGTGCCAAAGGCATGCAGAAATCTGTGACTTATTTTCCCTTCAACTGCTAAAATGAGTTTTGGAACAACTATTTTTGTTCATACATGTTACACTTCATTATTGTGTTTCATTTTGGCTTTAGTGTCTTTGTTGCTCAACTCTCTAAAGTTGCAAGAATGGCACTGAGCCTTAGGGGCTAAATGGCGTGACTTACATGGCTAATTTATGTTATTGGGTTATTTATGGCGTGTTTCACTGAAAAAGAAAGTTCAACACGTTTTTAAAAACATCTTAGGACAGTTTAATGTTGACTTCTTCTGAAAAGTTCTTTTCATTTTGTATAATCTTCTTTCACATGATTTTAAAACATGTACAGCCTGAAAAGGAAATATATATAATAGTTAAAACACATTGCTAAAGTCAAATATTGAAAAATGTCCACAGATACAGGTCCCCACATCATCTTACCTATGCACAGTATAGCTTCTGCCAGTTGTTTGAAAGAAATTCTTGTTTCTGAATATGACCTAGAAGGAATATAGTAGAGAACAAAATAATCTGACAACTTTCTTGTTTGAGTCAAGATTAACAGCATGCATAGGCTCAAAAATTCATGTGGTAGGTTTGGCTTATAATGGAAGAATTGTAGATGAAAGTGGAACAGAAATTTGTTTTTTTCAATTTGTGCTGGTCAAGTAAAAGAGTATAAAAAAATATTGTATGAACTCTTTTACATTTAGGTATGGTCTTGTCTGAAACAGGGCCTTTTAAAATGTTAGAGAAAATAATGCCTCTAATGTATGTGCTATAGTAATTCCAAGTTGCTATTTTTATTTGCAGCAATGTCTTGTAAACAACTTGAACCTTTCACTCCTGAAATTTGAAACTCCATCTCCACGTAACCCATAACCTCATGTTCCTGCTTAAATTCTGCTCTGGCAGAGGGAGAGTCTGAGGCTGTGAGGATTCTGCTGGGGAGAGGGCTGGCTGTTCCTTGGGAAGAGCCAGCTCAGGGGAGATTCTGTTCCCTATTGCTTGTCAGAACAATCCCTTGCTGCCGAATCACAGCTTTTGAACCAGTAATGTGCAAGTTCTGTATGGAAAAACTATGGTGGTCAAAATGCTTTCTCAGTTAGTGCTCTCTTGGATCAAGACATCAATGTGCTGCTACAGAAGGTTAACTGGTGCCTTTGAGGTGAACACTCAAAATTTAGTTATTACTAGAACTTTATTCCTTATAAATCATTCTGTGAAATATGCACAAATGAAAAAGAAAAGTGGTGTAATCAGATTCCTTACTGTTTCAGCTAAGAATTTTTGCAATAGTTTAACACCTCATCACTGTTTCTTATCCCAGCTGTAGCTACAGATGTAAAACTTAAAATTTTTCAGCTTAGTCAAAGTTAAGCTGCAATTTCTTTTTCAATTTATAAGCTTCATAAAGATATTATTTCCTTCTTATTCATTCACCTCTGCTACAGAAATAGTTAATTTGAGAACTAAGCTAAATCTTTAAGCCAACCTGGCAAGCTGACAATGAAAAAATTGAATAGTCCTATTTGAATTATGATTGATTCTGCATTAAGAAGGATATCAGTATATTATATATATCAGTATATTAATATCATTAATATCAGTATATATATCATTAATATCAGTATATTGAACTGGATAAATCAATTGAAGGAAATATACATGCTTGGTAAATAAAGAAAATATGACATTATCAGAATATAATATAAAAATAAAAATAATGCTGCATGATTGCAATTATTCACTAGAACTATAGAAATTAAAATAATCTAGTTTTCTGTTTTGGAAATTCTTATTTTGATCAGCCTTGTGATATGGAAGCCTTTGGTGATCTGTGTTAAAATTTGATTAATTCAAATTTACAGAGACTGATTTATCAGCAGCTGTCAGCTCAGTGTCTCTGTCAGTGACTGAGAAAGAAAAGCAAGCAAATGTTTCAGGTAATATCTGATTAAACCATTGCACACCTGTTTTATTAACAAAAATCTAGCCAATTTGTGCTTGATTATTGGTGATCATGAAAAGACTGATTGAAAGTATAATGGTCTTGAGCCTCAGCATTAAAATTAGGTTTTGTTGCAGCTTTTGTCCATTTTTCTGTACTTTCTCCAATGATGACTCCAGAGTTATTTGAACATTAAAGTAAAAATATAATTATAAAGATTTTTGACATTACTATCTGTTCAGGAAAAAAAAAGTGTTCATCTCAAATCAGACAGCTCTCATTTACCAACTTAGAGCTTAGAAGTATTTTCTTCTTTAGTTAAAGTGTTCTCACAACCACTGCTCTGTTCAGTTTCTCTGTCCTCGTAGTAGGTGAGGACCTGATATCTGAATGAATTCCAGGAAAAGTAATTTCCAAGTAAGGAAGAGAATTTAAGATTCTACATGAAAAGGGAGTAATGAACACAATTACTGCCTCAGTAGAGTCAATCATATAGAGCTTTCAAATCAGCTCTTTTATCCAATGAACCCAAATTTTTAACAAGTTAATTACAGCTCCAGTCTCAAACATCTAATAAGGCTTCTAAGATGGATAAGCCACTGATCAATGGATGTTCTCTGTACATCAATAAGCAGCAGGTCTTTGCTGAGGGAGTTCCATGTGATTTTTAAGATCCAATTCTTTAAGCAAAACAGGGAAATATACAGTTCTTCAAGAAGCAGAAAGGTTGGACTGCTTACATTCATCTCTTGTGACTGGGAGAGTTCCCAGTTCTTTTGGTACTGCTGGATTTGTGCCATGGAAGGAAAAGCACCTCATACACATGGCCTGTACTCTTGTCTACAGAATATGAATAGGACTGGAAACAAAGAGCTTTGTCACCATGTCTCACGTTCTGCCACTTTTCTCTGGGGGATCCAGTTGTTCCTTTTCTCCCAAGTCCAAATACAAGTCTCAAAGGAGGCACTGCTTTTATGAAGACAAAGGTGACATGAGAAATAACTGGTTTGGTATTTTTACTGTGCTGACCGAGATCATGGCCTGCTGGCCACATGTAACAATGTAAAATAAAACTCCACTTTTTAATATTCAGATGAATGAGCAGCTTCTGTTCCATCTGCAAAGAAGCAAACACACTGATCTCCTGATCTCCTTGGGTAGTGACTAAAGCAAGCCCTGATGGAGAGGCAGTCCTGGTGCTTTGTAGCAGCATACACCATGGCCCCTGTGTTATTTAAATGTGTTTGCCACAATTCCTGTCTTTTCCTAGCAGCTTTCAGGCAGCTTCCTGAGTGACCTTGCTTGCTCTTTTGGCTGCCCACGCTGCTGACTGCTGTGCTGCTTGTAGCAAAGTTCTGGTGACAGATTTCCAGCACAGATTTCTGATCTACCGGTTTGGCTTTCTGGGTATCTCTCTCTTTCATTCCCTCTGATACAGAATGGTTGAGGGGAACACAGAATACAGTGTTCAGCTCTGCTAACACTTCACAAAGCATGGATGTGGAGTTATTTTTATCATACAGGAATATAGAACATTTTCTCCTTGTAGGTAAGGAGATTTCGGATGATGTTTTGAAATGAAAGGCTTTTCTTAACCTGCAAGAACTCAGTCATTATACACAAACAAGGTCATATCTGCAGAAAGTGAAAAAAAGAACATTTTAATAGAACATCTAGTCACTAAGCAAAGGCAGAATAAAACCAGCAATAGCCTGTTGCAGTATGAATATAAGTTCTAATGAAAGTGGTATGTGATTATGTTAACAGAATAGTGCACAGAGTCCTCAAATAAACTTCTCGCACATGCACATTTATTTAACTAAAACACTTGTCTCTTAATACAGAATGGGATACAATAAAGCTAAGTAGACCCCAAAATATCCAGGACTTCTCCAAATAACCAGCAGGTGTAACATAGAAGAAAAAGCAAGAGCAGGACTCAGTCCTCTTCTCCCTCAGTACTGATGCCTCAGGCTTGAGGGTCAGCAGTGAGGAACATTTGTAAGTTTGAGAGGTTTTTCTAGTTTTGCTCCTGGAAAGGAAATTTTAATCTGTTGCTCTTACATATAAAGCCAAAGTAGGAATTGGCTAAAAATGGCCAATAGTAAAGAGGCTTGATTTAGCCATGGGCTAAGGCAGGTGTTTGTGTGTGTGCCTATGCACTGGCACAGCAGGGGTAGAAGATCTCTGTGCCTGTGTGAGTGCAAATAAATATATGTGGTGCTTTGTATGCTCAACTTGCAGCTCAGGACTGGTCAAAAGGATAAATAAATTTTATTCATTTCCTCAGACAAAAAGACTGGCTGCAAGGATCTGAGAATGCACCTATGAACTAACACGTGGATATAAAGATCCTAGGGCATAAATTTTACCTTGGGTGTGGCCTTCAGCAGCACTTCAAAACAGAGCACTCTGGATTCTAAAACAGTAGTCATCCTTACTTCAGTCAGCACTAAAGATTTAATTTTAAGGCAATCCTTTGAGAAAGAAAAAAAATATAAGAAAGGTCAAATAATTCAATTACTTTTTTGCATTTCTCTTTCGAGAAAAATTTCCTTACATGTCCTTTTGTTTCTTATTTTTATTTTACCAAAAGAATGTGCAATCTCAATATCATTATGTAGGATCCTTCATTAGCTGTAGAAGTTCAAGAGCCTGGTGTCAAAAAGCTGGAGTTTCTTGCAAGAGAATTCTTTTTACATAATGACTTCCCTACCTAACAAACCTTGAACCATTTAGCATGGGAGGCTTTCTCATTTTTCAGATAACAAAAATTCATCTGCAGCATTTTCTCCATAGCCATGTAATGAGGCTTGTAGAAACATGATACACAGAAATAGAATGAATAAATCAAATTGCATGGAAAAAAACCCCTCAAGGATCTGTCTGTAGAAATGACAAACAACAGGGAGCTCTGCAGCTCTGTTGATTGTCACTTGAAACCCTTTTTTGTTTTTTTCTCTGCTTCTTAGGAGAATATTTTAGGATAATGTCCTCTTGCAATTGTGGTGCCAGGGCTGGTTAGGGCTTCTGAGAAGAGATGCTTGGAAATGTCCAAAGCTCATTTTGAGGGTTATGTTGGAGAAGTTATGGAGGTTATTTTTCCTGAGGCTTCTATGAGGTATTTACTTCACAGGTGATAGTTTTGCACCTTGTAAAATGCTTTATAAATGAAAAAAAAAATATTTATAATAGACTCTCGGGATAAAGAATCCACCTTGTGAAGTTTGTGAGTGCTGGTACTTGCATGGTCACAGTTATCATTAATGCTTTAGCATTAAGTTTTGCCACTGAAAACTTTGTTTTCACTAGCATATGAGGGGATACAAGAAAATTTCCCTGCACTTACAGCCAGTGGGAACAAAGGAAATCAACCCAAGACTTGAGTTCTGCCACTAGAAAACATATTCATGTTTTTTTCTGGTTTGGATGCCCAGATAACTTAAAGTTGCATATACAATTGTATTTATAGTAAACTTAAACTTTTGGTCATATTTCATTTAGTCCTTTTGCTTTTAGATAGGCCCTGAAGCTCATTTGACAAAAGAATTTCAGGGCTTATGCAGAATTATGTGGTTTTATGCACATGCCACTATCTGTATTTTAATGTGTTCATTTTCTGAGCTATAAAGTCAACATTTTATATCCATAAATTTTAAACTGAAAAAAAAACCCCAAACCAGCAGAAACATTATTTTCTATTAAGGCTCAGTTAATGAAAAATAAAAATGGAAAGTTGCTGCTCCAGACATGACAATCGCTGGAAACTGCTTTATACAAACAGCAAGATTCTTTGTGGAAAATTGGAAAATTACAAATGGAGCACTTTTTTATTTTTTCCTAAGGCATGAACAGTAAAAAATCTCCTTCAAGTGACTAATCAATGCCTACAATGCAAAAACATGTAATTTATTCTGTGTTAGTTAAACAGATTGACCATTTCATAATGTTCATTTAACAAGGAACTTTTTATACCCTTGTGGATATAGAGGTTTGTGTCATCTGTGACACAAATCGTGAAGAATCCCAAGTGGATAGTGAGGGCAAAATTTCTGTTAGTTTGATACAGGTCAAATAGAGTTGTTTTATCTTGGAAGAGAAATTATGTATTTCATATGATACCTGGACACTAAATCTATCAATGGAAATAGAGAAAATCAGGTTAAGGATGGAACATTATTTCTGTGTTGGTTAAGCTTTTACAATTTTTAATTGGAGCTCAGATTTTGTGTTCAGTTTTTGGTGATGGAGATGTGTTCCGGTTTGGATTTTTGGGGCTGGAGTTTTGTTGTTGGTTGTTGGTTTTTTCCCAATTTTGCTTTGTTTTTTCTTCAAGTAATGCTAGTTTAATATGTCACACTCTGTGTGTTTACTACTGGGTTAAAACTCTACATCTTTATGCTTTTCAGCCTTCATTTGTTTTGTTCAACAGCAGCACATGGATTGTCTCTACCTGGTGTTTACATAGAAAGCTGCTTTTCCTTTCTCCTTCCTTCTTCCAAACCATCTCATCCCACTGTTCACAGTCCTTATTTTCACTTACAGTTTTCATTTCAGTTTAAATCAAAGTGTCCCAAAATAGTTTAGCAGCCTCTCTAGGAAGCACTGCCAGACACATGAGCAAAAGGAAAATCTGTGATTATGACTATTTGGTGACTTGCTAATATTGAAGACTTTATGACTTTAGAATATATATATAAAATAAAGAATAAAGGCTTTAAGGCTTAACATGAATATGAGTATGTATAAATTTACTGCTGATGAAGCATAAACTACCACTTCTCTTTTTTCCCCCTTTTAAAATTTATATTTTGTTAACAAATAGTTTAAAAATAATAATGTTATAAAGGAGCACTTGATGTTCTTTTTTAAATTAGCTTGGACATTGAGGAGTTCCAAAATGTGTCTCTAATGTTCTTCCTCTAAAGCAGTTTAATAAAATGTCATAATAAACATGTAAAAATAGATCAAGAGGCAAAAATAACCTCATTACACAGAAAGCTTCAACAAACTCAAGCTTGCCTAATATATAATCCAGTAGTTTAATTTGTAACCTGATTATCACTCTTAGCAGAATTCATTAGTACCTTAGAGTACTATAAGTTGCTTGAATGATACTTGTTATAATTAATATTTAGTCATTAATACTGTTCAGAGTTTCCCAAACTTTCAAAATGCCTCTTTTAATGGCTTTTTTTCAAAATTTGCAAGCTGTGCTGACTTCAGTGATACAAGGAGGCAGGGAGGCTTCACAGATGGAATGTGGCCTTTCACTGATTAAATAATCATTTGTATTCTCCCACAGTAGCAGACTGGAATACCCTGTCTGAACAACTCTGCTTCCTCTCATTCATAGGTAGTATTAATCCTGTATCCATATTTATGTCATTTAATTAATCTGTGGTGGCTGGTTTGGGCTGGGATAGCCTTGATTTGGTTCATCATTCCCAGTCCAAAGCTGAGCCACAGCCCCATGCTGCCTACTGGGAACAAAAGGAAATTTGTCTCAGCCAAACCCATCAGGTGTGGACTTGGACTGATTGTTTCCAGGGAACAACACTGGAGCATAAATTCTGATTCCTCACTGAATTTCAGGGAGTGGAAATGTTAAGCTATGGGGAAATGAAGGTAGCAAGTGCATGCTCACCCAGATGAGCCATTCCTGTGTGATTTGTATCACTGGTGTTCATACACCTGAGTTTAAATTTCCAGAACTCCTCAAGTCTAACTCTGGATACTTGTGGTTTGCTCAGCATGGAGGTTTGAGCTTGAAAGATCAGATCTAAACCACTGTCTCTGTTTCCTTGTTTAGAAACAGGGAACAAACTCCCATTAGTGCAGCTGCTGCTCTGCATTTCTGCTTGTTCTGCTCTCTGAGAGCTGCACATCAGCCCAGCATTCATTATCCCTTTGGCTCTGCTGTCTTTCAGGCTGGAGGGATGGCTGCCTGCTCCCCTGCAGGGCTTGAGTTTGGTGTCATCATCACAACACTTGGTGTTGTCACAAGTGCTATGGCTACGTAGTGTGCAAGCACTTCATTTATATTTCAGATAAATATCCAAAAAATCTGGTTTCCCTCATAAGCAGGGTTTTCCTCATTGGCACAGAGATGATGTAGAAAGTCTTTTTACAACTGGAGGGCTTAGGGAAGGAAATTTTACCTGAGCTAGTGTGAAATTGAGAGCAATGAACAGGTGTCAAATTCTCCCATTCCAGTGGGGGTTCTCATCCAGTAGGTTCAGTGAAACACCGTGGCACTCTGATCTTTTCTTGCTGCACAAAGCCCATTAAAATTTAGTTTAAAAGAAAATGGCACTTTAAATTATTTTGGTTTTAACAATAAAGGATTAAGGAATACAACTTGAAATGTATAAAACTAAGTCTATTTTCAGATTTCACAATGAAATGTTTTACTTGTGCATCAGCATGAGACCACAAGGCTCACCTCACAGCTGAGATATTGAGACCTCTGAGCCTCTGAGGTTCAGTTTAGTTAGTTTTTGATAGCAGCAGACATAATAAATCTTTCAGCATAGTTTGAAATAACCACAACTGATTGGAAAATGCTGATAAATTCTAAATATTATTAGACCTTTACAGTAGTTTATCCCAAATTAGAACTCAGTGTTTCATTCAGCGCATGACAAAACCTCTTACTTTCAGGTTTAGCATAACATTTTAGCCTGCTGGTTTTGTTTTTCTTTGCATGGATAGAGACAGTTTGAAGGGTAAACACAGCACTAAACATCAGTTCTGCTTAGCAGGAAACTGAACTTGGACCTCAACTCTTTTTTAGACTGTCTTATAAGGGATTGTGTAGAATACAGGTTTGCTTGTTTTTCCATTTAAGTAAATTCTCATTTTCATTGGTGTACCGGAAGGCTGATAGGAGAGGGAATATGCTCCAGTTAATTTGTATGATTTGATGTATAGGTTTTCATAAGGTTCAAACAAGCCACGGAAGGTCAAACTGCATTGGTGAGAATCAGGGTACTTGAGTTGATAAGATGAGCAGTAACATTTTTCCCCAGTGTATGAAAGAGGATGCTATCAGTGCAGCACTGCCATTATAGCAGCTTGAGTGCTCACTGCTGCTGTGGGTTTTTTTCCCTTTCCCTCTCTTATTCCCAAGATGACAGCAACAGCCACATTGAAAAGCTCTTATCTCCAGTCTGCAGATGGGGAAGGCAAGCGTGTGGTATGCTAAGGGTGAAATTTTCAGCAGAGATTAGGAAGTTACTTAGGTGCCTAACTCCTGTTTTCAGGAGTGATACAGGGCCTTTTAAAAGCAGCTGTTCTGTTCACAAGAAACTAATCTACTTAGTTACTGCAGGAAACATGCAGCTTTATATTAATCATACAACAAAGAGGATGAAGGGAAAGTTCCACAGAACAGACAGGAAACAAGAGACAGGGAAGAAAGCAGCTCTATCCCTTATCTCTTTGGGCAACTGGCTGACTCCCTGTTGACCCCTTTCTTATTCCTAGTTTATGAACAAAAATATATTTATGAAGCTTTTAAAAAAAATCAGATGGCAAGAGTTGCTTTCGTTCACATTGCCTTTTAGTCTCCGAGTTTCTCAGTTCTACAGATTCTCCCAGTTCTGGGGTTGCCAGAAGGCTGAAATTCCCCTGACTTCCTTTAGAACATCATTAGTAAAAGTAAAGGACTCTTGAACTCCATGTCACTTCATAAGCAAACCCTGATGTTTCCTCAGAGTTCAAACATTAGTGCAAGGCTTTTTGAACAACAAGATCCAGCATCCTCCAGAATGATACATGGTCTGCTGGAGAGAGCAGATAGCTCATGAAACAGCTGATACAGGTCAGGTTCTTTTGGCTTAGCTCTTTCTTTGGACTGATATACACAAACTGATTTTGAAAAGCTTATTTTACAGTTCTCTCACCATCTTAGTTTAAGATTAAATCTGAATGAATTCTTGTTATCCTTTTCACTCAAAACTGGTGCAGGCCTGCTCATGAAGCTAGACACCATCTGAAAAAGGAACTGACTTGTCCAGACTGTTTTTACCTATTTATTCATCTCACTCTTAAAAACGTAGGATCTGTAACAGGGATGATATAATATTGATAATATTTTGTTCCATTCTTATTTCAGGGGAGCTTTACAATCTGGGTAGTGTCTGTGACTGGCCCTCCAGAAGAACATATTGAAGAATGATTTGTCTGAGCTCTCTCTTGGAGATTGGTTGGTTGTCAAGGCCTTTCTGTGTCCTTCTAAGCCCCTGGAACATGCAGCTGCCACTAATACAGACTTGCAGAGTCTATCTCAAAGTAAAATTCAAGCATTCATGAGAACAAAGGGTCACCAGGATTAAAAGCTGTCATATCTAACACTGCACCTGCTGCTTTCTCCAGCTCTGTAAACTTATCAGCTGTGGCTTTCACCCCCACAAAGCCATGTGGCTGAAGTGCAGATAACTCATCTTGTCTGGAGAGTTAAAGATGACTGTGATGCCCCACAGCCCCTGTTGGTGTCACAGCTCTGCCCCAATGCTCCTGCCCTCACCCCAGGAGTTCACAGCACATACTGCTGCCTTTGAGACAGGAAAGAAGACAGAGGGGTGAAAGCATACCCATTTTTTGCTATTCTACATATTATACTACAAAATTCTCCCAGCTACACAGGATGAAAAAGGTAAGATTCATGCTTTTCCCAGATTTATATATGCCAAACTGTGTTCCACATGATTGAAATTCATTCAGATGTCATAATCCTGTCTTTTATGGAAAAAAATTTCATCTTTTCCTTGGTCCTGTAGCCTAACTCTGTGCTTTAGTCCCAAAGGAGCACCCACTGAGTCTTACCTGCCTTCAGTTTTCCCAGTACCACCTCTTATGAGGGCAGATATACAGCATCACTTCTGGTTGGGACCATTGCCAGCTCTCATTGCAACAGCCTGCACAGGCAAATTTTCCATGGCTGTATAAAAAATCCCAGAGGTCAGTGACAGTCTAGCGATAGTACAGCCCTTTCCTTACAGCATTCCATTTTCTCCTGTTCTTCTGTAACCTTGCTTGCTACTACATAGTAAGTTTCAAAAGGTGAAACAAAGTTGTCCTTTTCTGGACTGCTTATCTCAATCAGTTTCCTCTGAGGTGATAAACAATTCTGATTTTGGGTGTTTTAGCTAGACCTGATTCTCCATATGACTCCTGATATTCACATTATGTCCTCAGCCCGTCTTTAGAAGAGCTCAACACACATAGAGGAGTTCTTCAGTGTGTGCTTTGTTGGATCTGAGATGGAAATTTCCTGGTGATTTTGTATTTTCCCTAGAGATTTTTTTATTTTTGCTTTTGAGGTGTCAGGTTTACCAGAAGGAAGACAGGACTTACTCAGTGAGTCAGTCCTGAATTTCCAAATTCTTCCCAATTCATCTGCCTGTTGCTTTCACATGTAGCTTAATCACACAGTGGCAGAAGCTTCAGTACCTGTATCCATCATCCCTCTGCTACAGGCAAGAGCCAACCTTACACCCCTTTAGCATCTGCCATGTATCAACTCCTCTGTGTGTTTCAGCTTTGAAACCTAAAATGCTCAGAGCTTTTTTTCACCTTTAGGGCCTTGAGTTCATACCCTTTAGCTAGAAATATTCTTTGATGTGTATTTTAGCATTTTCTGGCTAACTACCCTTGCTTGAGGCATTTCATTATATTTGATGCTGAGACATTTTAATTTAAATAACTGATTAGATATTAACTCTCCTGTGACAGAAACACACATTAGGAACCAGGGCCTGTTCTATTATGCTTCTGCATTTTCATTCCTTTGAATTGTTCTTTCTATGTAGGTGCAAATCTTAAGTTATTCAGTGCTTACAGTGTTGCTGTTAATCATTCTGCTTTAAGGCCTCTGCAGCACTTCTAATTTTGTTTACAGATGCAAAGAGGTGCCTGAGCTCTTACCTTCTGTTACTGAAGAAAGTGTTACAGGAAGTTAAGGAAGCCTTAAAACTCAAACGTATCTCTGCCTTTAAAAATCTGACCTCAAAAGCCTGTGGCCCACGAAACAGGATCCCTATGCTTCCAAAAAATGTGACAGTGTGTGTACATTTTGTGGCAATAAAAGGTTGCCACTTCACATAGGAATATTTGGAAATGACTGAAGGAATATACCTTTAATGCTGAGATACCTGTGATTGCTAAAAGGCCACAGTCACCCTGGTTAACTTCAAGGTGTTTTAAAGAGCAATAGGTACTTGCAGAGATGACTGAACCCTCCAAGCATCCCTATTGCCTTGGGTGCTCTGATTAGTGCTCCTGAATTGTGATATATCAGTCATGCTTAAACTCAGCTGGGATAAAGTCAGGCCTAACAGATTTATCAAAGTGTAAAAATCCAAGTACAATGTTTGGAACTTGGAATAAAATAAATCTCCATCCATAAATGTGCTCACCACCATATCTGAATATTAAGCTGTTGCATGATAAATATGCCTTGTTCAAAGGTTATTGTGCAATACTGAAGCATTCAGCAATTGATGTTTTGCTGGGTTTTTTCCCCAAATATTAATAACTGCCTACATTAACAGAGAGTTTTGCATGCATGGTTCTGATGGGATTTCCTGAAAAAATCCCTGAGAAAATACTTGAGTGACCAGTCAGATTGCTCTCCAGGGATGGGATGTGCTGCCAGTCTCCTGAGGAACAAGACTTATGACTGGTGGCTAGAGGATGGTCACATCCTGTCAAATGTTGGTCCCATGAAAAAGAATAAGGGGAAGGGTTGCAAAAATCATCTAAAGTAGAATCTAAGAGCAGGTGTTGAGTTTCGGGAGAGACAGAAGCAGAGTTAATAACGTGGTAATATTTCTTACCTGATAAAATACCATTGTTTTCTTGTGTATAGATTTTCTTCCACTCATCATCTGGGTTTTTTAAAAAGGACAAAAAATGTGATAGAAATGGTAGTTTCAGAAGTTTGCTGTCTAGTTTTCATCCAGTAATATTTTTGAAAAAGTCATTTGCCTGTATGTAAAATATGCAGAATACATTAAAACTGCAAAGCATATGTATTTCAAATGTTGCCACACTTCTTTTACAGTGATTTATAGACAGCCATGCCAGTTACATTTATCTTCTTTCCTTTTCAAAAGAGAAATACCAAAACCAAAAAACAGCTAAAAACTCTTGTTCTGAATAGACAGGCATTGTTTACTCATGCTATGTAATTTCCTTTTTCTTTTTTTTGTTTTCCTGTGTGGTTTTTCATTTAGGAGGCACATACAGTGTGGCTTGGCTGATTCTGGGGGCAAGTGACAGCAAGAGAACCTCACTGCTGGGATTTGTATCCCCAGCTGACAGAAGAGGAAACCTGAAACTTGAAAAAAAAAACCCAAAAACCACTGAATATCCATTGAGTTTGTGCAGAGGCTTTTAAATTGCTGATTCAAATGCTCAGCTCAATGAAATTTGTAACTCCAGGGTGAGTACTCGTAGTCCATTGGAAATTCTTCTGACACATTTAAGTTAAGATTAAAAAAAAAGTGGATTAGTAACAATATTTTAACAAATATTAGCTAATTAGCAAGTCCTGATTTTCTGTTTGATTTCTCACTTCAGTGTCTAGAATAAATTTATTCTTATAAGAATTAATAGAAGAATTAATTCATTAATTAAGTGCTTTAACATTATTTATTTTAAAGATTTGTAGCAAAAGCTACAGAAGCCAAACATTTCTGAGGCAATTTGTCAGTTATCACATCTATATCTCACCAGTGGCCTTGCAAGGGGTGCCTCACCTGTGAAACTTGTATAAATCTGCACAAATCCATTGACTTCAATGAAAGACATTTTCTGCAAGCAATTCCTTATAAGAATTCTCAGAACAGCAGAGTTGGAAACCTTAACAGTAAGTTCTTTGATGCTCCTACCTCAACTGAAAAATGCAGGAAATTTCTGGATTAAACAGAGAGCATTCTCTGTTCCCTGGGAGAAGAAAAAACGGAATTCTGAAACGCCAAGAAGTGTCCTTCCCTCAGGCTTACTTACTTCCAAATTTGATTTCTTGTTCTTTCAGATCAACTTAGAATAAGTATCTAAGTTATTGGATGCCCATAAAAGGTCATCCTTTTGAATGTATTTGATATTTACAGAATTTGTGTGTGTGGTTTGGTTTTCTCTTTGCTCTTTAGAGTTGCTGATATGCCTTGTACATGGCTCTGAGCACACTAATCCACACAATGGAAATGACATATTCCTGATGTCAGTAATTGCATTTCTCAGTATCAAGTGCAATGATCTCTGGAAATGTTTCTGTTTAAATACCAGCTACTACTCTAAAATGTCAACACTTTAATTAGTTTCTGTTCAGACAAGTGTACACAAAGTGAGTCTTGTTTCTGTACCTCACAGAAGGTCCATTCCAAGCCCCAGTGAATTCTGCAGGAGGTGTTTCAATGCAGGTAAGATCAAGGCCACCACATCTTTGCAGTTCCAGGACATCCAGTGCTTTCTCTGCTCTTCTAATTCAGATAACGTTTTAATGTGGCTGTGATTTTCAAGCCCAGTGGATAAAAATTAAAAACAATAAGAAGCTTGTTTGTGCACTCAGAGGGACTCAATGCTGTGTAATTGTTTGGAAGTTTAGATTGCCTATTCATGGCAAACAGTATCTGTGCTCGATTGCACTCCATTCATCAGGAGGTAAGGCTTTCAGAAGTAGTGAAAGCATCTAAGAGGTGGTTTGCACTAGAGAGTAATTATTTCTCAAACAGGCAGACAATTGGGTTGATTCACAGGTACTGCAGAAGGTAAAATGTTCCAGATGAAATGGAAATTATTTCATGAAACACCTCAGAATTTCACAGAAAGAAGGGGAGTATTATTACCAATTATTCTCTGTAAAATGAGTTTGGTAACACACCATCATCTAAAGAGGAAAAGTGAAAGGTTGCTAAATTGAGTATTTAGACTTTGCTAATGAGAATGGAGGGAGCTGATGAATTTTGAATCACTCCTTGGCAGTTTTTAAACAAAGATTATCATTCATTCTCTTTTTTGAAGTGACAGATGATGTTTCATGTTGAAATGAAGCTTCATGACTTTTGATTGAGCCTGAAAATAGGATTCTGCTACCTAAACTGCTTATTCTGTTATAACAGGTTGCACTGAGAGTCCTGGAATGATAATTTGGGATGCTCTGCAATCCTCTGCCTTTTTGAAGGATTTGAGGGTTTTTGTGTGAAGCATATATGCCACAACATGGCTGCATCACATGATCCAATGAGTTTAAACGTTTCAAAACAAAAATATTTCTATTTAGTATTCTTTTGTTTGCTGACACTGTCTCAAGAAAATAATGTGCTACGTATCTATGCTGAATTTTGTCTACCCTGTTAAAATCAGGTAACTGCCTTGCCAGCTGTTACCTGACCAATATTTATCAATGATAATCACCTCAAAGGTGTTGCAGAGTTTGATTACAGAGATAAGGACCTACCAGGGCATTCACTGGCAGTATATTCACACTTTGGGATGCTACAGAGGGAAATCAAGGCTCTCCTTTCCCTCTCATCAGTGCCAGACAAACTGATGTCCTTTGTAGAGGTGTGTTCCAAATACAGCCAATAGTTCATATTTTGGACAATAATATTCAGGACAGACTCCATTCTTAGTTTAAAATTTCTTCTTGGAATTATAATCTTTTGAGCAACTTGACAAAAAACAAATGTTCTGTTTCAGCCATCCATGTTGAACTTTTCTGGCCTCTTCCATCTCCCAAAAGCAGGGCAGTGGAAAACTAAATTAGCCAATCTGGCATAGCAGACAAGACAGGATAAAGGTGATATTCCATCCTCAGCTGGAAAGTAGGTGAATTTCTTTTGCCCTCAGCTGCATCACCACCTGTTCCTTCCTTGTGGCTCCTTTTCTTAACATGGAATTTGCACTCTCCAGATAATAATAACCAGATTGATGAGCCTTCCCTCACTTCCCCCATAACTGGGGTTTGTGATGGCTGGACTTCAGACTGAAAAAAGCATCTAGTTATCCCTAAAAATCTCAGAGGTGCTGTAGATGCATTTTTTAAAAAAGCAGATGCTTTTGTGTGTGTGTTCTGCATGTCCATACATAACTGTGGAAAGATTATAAGAATGTAGAATTTAGAAGTTTTTCTGCAAGGAGAACAGAGTTGCAAGGCACAAGCTTGGAAATGGCTCTCAGGATTTTTGGAGCAGACTTTGTGGATGTAGGCAAATGCACAGGTTTATCTGGTGGGCTTTGTGTGTCTCATTGTTATTGACCAAAGAGGAAAGAAAATACTGAGGCTATTCATTCATTTATAGGAAATACAAGATAAACAGTCCAAAAAGTGCTTTGGTGACTGGTCAAAAGGACAAATGAGGAGGAAGCATTTAGCTGGGTAATCAGATTGTGATAGTTTGTTGGTGTTTCCTGCAGGAGTACATTGGAAATGTTGTTAATTTAACAATAAGCACCCAAAGACAATGTTAATTCCTATTTCATCAGCAGGCACAGAATGATAAGCTGCCAATGATCTAAACTAAGTGAAAGAAAGAGATTAAAATGTCTTAGAAAAACAATTGGATAGTAATTGTGAAAGAAAAAAGCATAATTTGTTGACTTAATTTGAATAAGAGTTGATAGTTCTGTCCATTCTCTCTGAGAGTTAATCCAGTGTTTTCCATTACTAGGTGAAAACTTACAAAACATACAAGAATCCTAAAAGTTTGTCTGCCTTTTTTATTTTTTGGTTGTTATTTGTACTACGCTGCAGCATCTGAAATGGCAGACCTTTGAATTAATTTAAGATTTCTGAGAACAGATGTCCTGCAAATAATACATAAAAATATTATCAGAGTGAAATAATTGATTTCCTGTGGATACTATCCTGTCTGTGGCACATTTAACAAATGAACTGTCACCTGCTGAATATTCTCATACATTCACTGGTAGATTTAGCAAGGCAAGATAATAATCACTTTTCTTCCACCTCTAAAATAGAAGATACCTTTTTTAAAAACTGAAATATGAAATCCAGTGTGCAAAATAGATGAGAATTTATTAGAATGTTAAGGGGTCAGCTGTTCCACGTGGGATAGCTGTTTTCCTGAAAGCAATGTGTTACGAATGGATGTGAGGGTTTAAATAAGTCCCTGCCTTTGCCCAGGCCTCAGGCAGCAGGCAGCAGCTTTATTGAGGCGGCCAGCACCCCAAAACCCACTTTCCTTCGTAAGTTCTTTAATAATGGCTGATTCGGTCTATTATAGAATGAATTATTTATTCAATAGACAGGAAACAAACAGACATAAGGCTTAAAACAAGCAGTATACTACACAGGAATAAAGACACTACTAGTAGGAATATACAGCGCGAAGTTAAAGATAGAGTGCGACCTTAAAGATACAGCGCGAGGTAAACGGTACCATTAATGTTACAGCTAGCGAAAAAATAATATAACTTAGGATTCAATGTATCTTACCATCCAATTGCTGATGGGGCACACATCGAGATCCTTTCCCTCAATTCCCAGGAAAGTAACCACGGGATCTGCGTCCAGACTCCGGGGAGAAGTCTCCACACACATTCAGGATGTGAGTGTAGAAGGCTTCTGCCTCTGTGATAACTCGTGCATCTTTTATAGTTTGTAAAACAGTGTCTCTCAGTCAAAAGGTATTTCTTTCATCTCTCTCTGTCTTTGCTCGCCAGACTAAGATGTTTATTCTTAGCGGGGGCCTGAGCTCCTTTGGAGCCAGAGATGACCCCCTGCTGGGCCGTTCAGCACCTGGGTTATCTCCTGCATATCTGCACCAACTCCCTGTGGCAAAGATTTGGAGCCAGAGATGACCCCCTGCTGGGCCGTTCAGCACCTGGGTTATCTCCTGCATATCCGCACCAACTCCCTGTGGCAAAGAGGGGGGAAGGATCGTCCTGCCACACAATGTTGCTGTCCCCTGTGCTGATGTTTGGGAACAGACCTGCATTCTCAGGAAGCTCCTGTGTTGTGGCTGACAACCTCTTCACTCTGTGGTTTTTCATTCTCACCATAGTGTGGGGTTTTTCCAGAGTTCTTCAGTTAGCAGCACCCTGATACATAGCCCCACCCTATAAGCTTTCTTGAAGCTATGGGCAAGGACTGTTCTGGATGCTTGCCATGGAAACAGCTGTTTTGGGGTTTTTCTTAAATAACTATTTAAATAATGGCAAATCATAACTGGAAATGACAAAATAAAAGATGTCCAAAAGAAATTTAGCAGAGAAATTTTAATAAGAGACCCCTATTCTGTGCTCATGGATGGTCTGTCTGATCTTGTTCCTTGCATTCATTCAATTAGAGCTAATTACTAGTGTCTCTTCAGTTTATAATTCAGTTCAGCATTGTGCCTATACTTCACTAACAAAAAGTCCTCATGGAGAACAATGTTTGCAATAAACATAATAGGCTAAATCCTTGGATCTTAACTAAGTCTTTGTCAAGCAAATCACACTTCCCCACCCTCCCTTCGTTTTGTAGTCCCATTTTTATTGCCCCCCTACACTCCTGGCAAAGCCTCCCACTCCTCATTTTGTTCTTCTTGAGTTGCAGCCTGCAGAAGCAAGTCCCAGACAGTGCTCCCCAAACAGCCAGCAGGTAACTTGCCTATTTTCAAAGCTAGGTCATGAAAGATACACATTCATTATTGCCCAATTTAGAAGCAAGTTTTCTGGTCCCTCTGTTTAACTGAGTTTACCCAAGGTCTTGGGCTGCTTAATTTTTTTCTGAATATTAATTCTTTTTTTTCTTGCTTGGGAAAAAGAGAAAAAAAGAGCATAAATCTTAGGAAACGTTGGGAATGCCCCTCTGTATTTTGTTTCCTTCTTTTGGAGTAATCATGCTGAACTCTAAATGAACTGCTGAGAGGGATCTGTTTATGTTCTTTTCCATGTACAACTTTTTTCTTGTTTTGAGGGAAATGACATCCATTTATCCAGAGAGCTCTGTGTGGGCTCTTGTCAATGAGCACATTCTACAGTCAGGAAAGGAGCCACACAGGTACTTGTATCATTCCTAGAAACAACTTCACTGAGAGCTCTCATGTAAACACAGCCCCTGACAGAGTGGGATAGCAACGACAGAGCAGCAGGCTGCTGATTAATGAGCTGTTGAGTGGTGCTGGGAGCCTGCTGCACATCTCTGCACAGGTAAGATAACCAGGCCTGCAGTGATCAGCACACCTCTCACACGTCAGTACTAAATCTCTGAACTGTCAGCAGTGTAGGCAGCACACTACACATTACAGGCATCACTTGAGATGTGCCTGGGCACGTATTTCAGGAATGCAGGGGAAAAATGTAGCTAGTGCCTTCCAAGTACATACATTTGCTCTTTGTTTATGGAGCTCAGAGCAAGGACAGTCTCTCACTGTACAAAATGAGATCACATGGCTCATGGAAAAGCTGGAGCCAGAGGTCTCAGTATAAGCCCAAGTTGGCTAGATCAGAAATATGGCATTTTATTACAGGAAGAAATATTACACAAATTGATAGAGCATTGAACAGACTTATGGCTGTAAGCTCAGATGATTCTGGAACAGTATATAAGGCAGAGATAATTGTATAATTGTAAGGCTGAAAGCAGTAAACCCTCTTATTGCCTGTGCTGGCTGCCTTGGCCATGTGAGAGATCCTCATGGCAATTTGAGGATAAAGGCATTATAGCAGCATCACTCAAGGAGATGAGAATAGACATCCATTGCTCTTTTTAAGCATCTGTTGTATTCCATATCCATCAGAGGATCTCCATGGTGCTTTAGCCTGAAATTTAAATCAGGAATTGGCCATGGATGTCAGCTGTACCGGTTATCTTGATAGGCATAGTTAAGGAG